>UZAN01000023.1:0-21868 GCA_900618425.1 Echinostoma caproni | reverse complement strand
CGGAATTAAGTATCCTGAGCAAGTCGGACGCAGTGACGCTTCTGTCTACAAAACATAATATGTCTTCGACGTAAGTCCGCAAACAGAGGACAGAACGGGGATCCCATTGTGACTCCTTCCTTTTGGCGATAGATTTCTTCATTAAACTAAACTTGTGTGTGCAGAAGTGCAATAGGTGTTGCAAGCCATTCAGAGATATTGCAATTTCAATATTCTTTTCCTGGATTTGGTCACAAATATCCAATCGTCTCTGCTATAGGAATACTGGTGAAAGGTGAGCTAACGTCCATGAATATCATTCGTTGACCGTTGACGTATTAGCCGGTCGATGAGTCACCAAAAATAAGCTAATTCGCTAAACCGCGTTTTCATTCAATGTGTGCCGCTGGTGTATTCAAACAAGCCAAGGACCCGATAATATTCGTCAGGTTTGATCACACTGGCAATAGAGAAGTTACTCTTTATGGGAATTGGAGGTATGCATTCAAATTGTTCAACTGTTTCTAAATTTAAGTTGGGAGGGAAAGTTTGAAGGTGTTCTAACCAGTGCTGAACTTTCCGTAGCATCATTTTGAAGTTTATTGATCCACAAACTAAACGAGAATTTTTTTATTGTTTTCTCTCTCTCGATTGAGCGAATTTTTAGTGATTTCTTTCACATCAGCAACTCAATACTAGCCTCCTTTTACTGGTTCACATAGATGATAAATCACACTAATCGATTTATGCATCTTTGACAAATCTTCCAACTTCCACCTCTAGAAGGAGATTTCGCAACAAACCAGTCCCGCGGATTTCCCAAGTACCTCGTTAATCGTGCATCTAGGAAATGTAACCTTTTCTCTGAGATTTTATACATTCAGAATCATGTAGGCTTCATCGTGTCAAAGCATCACATCATACTACCACGTAACTTTTGCTGAAACAACTTACGGTTATACAAAGACAATAAGAATCGGAACTACGCCCCTTGCCATTCCCAGACGGTAACTGGGCTCGTGTGTCTGTGTTGTATTGCCACCCTCCAAATACAACCATATGTAATCATGCTAATGATAAACACTGCACGTTGACTTGACTGAAAAATCTGAGCAGCGTTTCGGGTACGACATGAATCTGGTTAGCTTCAAAACCAATGATACGTCTGTTTCCCTTCGGAGCTCTAACTATCTTCATTAAATATTTTTATCATTTACCGTATTTTACACGAAATTGCACAGTTTGTGGTTCCGAGCTGGAATGTAACCTACAGCGTCCATCTTCTCCGATTTTATGTTTTCCGAGGCAACCTTTGTTTAATGGCAACACCCCTTCCTGAAAGTTGAGGTATTTTTTAATACTGAATAATTGGAAAAAGGAAAAAAACATTTAGTTATTAAATAGTAGTATCAGTGTAATAGCTGTCATCAAAGATATTCTATCCGAACTCGTCATAGATTTCATAGTATTATCAATACGAATTCAAAACACCTAAGGGTCTATGTATTGTTGGTTGGTGAAATTTTTCGGTCATCTCATATTCACTCCCTTCCGAAGATTGAGGCAAAAATATATAAAGAGAAACTGCAGCCTCATTCAGTCCTTGTGAAAAATCCTAAAAACATGATATCGTGAGATCATGTTGCTCAAATTGGCTTGAGGTTAGCGATATACAAAGAGAGACAGGTAGATGGACCGGTTGAGTAAATTATTGGATAGAAGCGCCATCCGGGAATATTTTCTGGAAGCAAAATATGCCATTTTCCAAATATATCTTGAAAATGTAATATTAAAGTATAATACAGTTTGGGTTTAAAGTAATATCAACTCAGTTCAACTGGTGTTTTACAACAGAAGGACGCAGTAACCGCCTAAGATATATGGATGTTGGCATATAGGCACAGAGCAGACATGAATGTACCAGATCGGTCCTTCTGTGAACTGGATAGGTGAAGGTTTCTGTCATCTGATGGCTACAGCTCCGACAAACTTTACCGTCCTTGAACGTGACCATCTGTGAATCCGTAGGCAGAAGTGACAATGTTTCTGTTTACACAAAAGATCTGAGACTTCTCTGCTCAGTCGGTCGTTATAGTTTCAAACTCGTCCACCGCTTTCTTAAGTCACACCGTAAAGAATGACCTTGAAAACTATTTGCCGGTCATCTTGGTGGCCTTATCAACAAAAGCTCATTAAGCGTTCAATCCTCTGAATGCGATCAGGATGCACAACTACTATTCTGGTCTGATCACGTAAGAACCACCCTCTCCTGATATTATTTTACTTAATTTTGTTTATATTTCGTAATCCGAAAACCAAATTTAAAATTTGTATTCATTTTACATTAGCACATCAATTGGGATGCAGCAACAATGCATTCAACACATTCTGATCAATATTACAATACTGAATTTTGATGATGAATTCGTCGTGTAAATGAGGTATGAGCTGAAAATCTAGGAGGCACTGGACAGATGTTTCCACCTGGTTGGGTCTCATCAACAGTGCCCATCCATTGACTCGACTGGGGATCTAGCCCGGAACCTCACAGATAGAACGCAAGTATACTGCCCACTCAGACACCGGGCAACTGATCTGACCATTCCTCATTTTGAATATGCACGATATGGTACAACGCATTTATGGGAGCTTGTTGCGAGTGTCGGTCCTCGCTCATCTCAACAATAGCCTTCAGGGATATGACTTGGTTGGAAACTTTCACAACCGGATGTTTCATAGACCGAGTGGGTAGTATGCTTGCGTTCTATCTGTGAGGTTCCGGGCTAGATCCCCAGTCGAGTCAATGGATGGGCACTGTTGATGAGACCCAACCAGGTGGAAACATCTGTCCAGTGCCTCCTAGATTTTCAGCTCATACCTCATTTACACGACGAATTCATCCCGTATACGAATCAAATTCGCCATTTCTTCCATAAATATTGACTTGTTTTCCAAATTACCTTGAAAGGATTAACTGGAAATCTAAAATTACGAACAGAGCTTGTTGGCTCCGAATTCCGTATAACTTTATATTCAAAAACTGTAAGAAATGTTTTAAATGGAGTGGTAGATGGCTTCCTGTCTGAATACATTTATTTTTAGATGTTGCACTATAGTATTGTGTTGAGAGCAAGTGACACGCAGACGCATTCATTCAATGTCTGGATGCGCGCATTGTTACCGTCAACCAAGAAAAGTGAGAGAATGGCGATCCATGGTAATTTCAGTTCAGAGGGATTGCGTCTCGCAGCCGTGAAGCCGAATATTATGAATAGTTGCAAACTAAACCTCTATCTTTAACAAAATTCTAATTTTCCTCTGGTACCTCAAGTGCCTTCCAGTGCGGTAGACTCCAACAGTCAGGTCCAGGGTGACTTATGTGATAGGTGAGCTTTCCTACCAAAATCATGTGACCATCAACCTTTCGACAATTTGTTAGAGGCAGTTGAGTAGAGCATGACACATACCTCGGTGGGACATCAAAATATCGAATGTTGTGCTTTACCCACGCACATTCATCAGCATAATCAAGGTCACCCGATCATGCATCCACATGCTGATAATAGATGCTCAGCGAGCTCGACTGGACTATTTTGCTTGCTGATGAAATGTTTGCTGCATAGAGACGTTCCACTAGGAACCAGTCTGCTTAGGCATTTTATTATATGGTTCAGTTCTGCTAACCAACAAAGTCAGGCAGTGCGATACACACGCAGCCCTGAGGTTCATTTACGTCTTGTGCGAATACCTCCAAATACTAATGAACATCACTGATTCCATCCTGGAATAGAACTACTTCCGGATCCGGGATTGAACAGAATAATTAGTAACGCTGGCAGATTACTGCAACTAGGGAAATTAATGCTGGTATTTTGTTCTTCGATTTTGAATTTTAGATTATAAATATCACTTCACTAATATGGGTTAAACAGTTTGAGGAAATTCAATTGGAACTTCCACCATTGTAATATACGTTAGTTTGCTAAAGCGAGTATTTGACAAATTTGAACCTACGCTGTTGCCGCGGCTGTTATCAGCCTACATTCGACCTCACATAGAGTATGCAATTCAAGCGTGGAATCCATGGCTGCAACGCGATCGTAGGATACGGAAACACCCACAGAGAATGGCCACCAAAATGGTCAGGAGACTGCACTCCAAGACTTATGTGGAAAGACTGCAATCACTGAGGCTCTACTCCACACAGTATCGCCGTATTCGAGGGGATTTGATTTTGGTGTATCAAATTAAGAGGAATCCTAATCGCTCATGTCGTTCACTGTTTGCCTTGTCGCCCAACACTCACCTAAGGAGGAACTCGTTAAGGAGGCCAATGGTCAGCAGGTGAACAGACAGTGTCATTGACCTTGACCTTTATGATGTTATGATTGTCGCTCTTGTCATGTGATTTAGTGCATGACGCATTCGTTCGAACGTACACAGATTTGACACTCAAACGGTCTTTGTTATTCCTCTCGCTCTGGTCGTTGTCACAGCACTCATTGAAATCAGTGCTCCGAAAATATCGACTGGAATGCTGGAATCATTCATTTGCCGTCAGAAGGTGCACTATTTGGAATTATCTAACACTCCACGTTGTTTCTGCGCCCATAATAGATTCTTTCAAGCACAAACTGGGTGAAACTTAAATTTTAACATCCGTAACAGTGCTTTAAACAAGGATAAACTGTTACATTCTTCATCTTTCTGTGAACCGTGAATCGATTCATCTGTGCTAAACCCTATAGGACTAAAAAAGCAACCGCTTGTAAGTATTTCCCATAATAAAACTTTGACCTTGTCTTCGTCTGCTTATTCTGCTGGTCGTATTTAGCGAGAGCTATCTAGTCGGTGAGCAGAACGTTCAGATATGAAAGCCAAAATAAGGCAGATGTCCGGGGGGGGGAGTGACCAGCGGCTTAGAAAATATTTGATTTTTTATTCTTCACCAGTTTATACTTGATCTTCGAAAGAATGCGTGGTTAAACAGCGTCGTACTTATCGGACTCCTTGTAGCTGCCGCAACTGTGTTACCATTTTCTGTACTCGATCGATGTGCGATATGCCTTGTCACGTCTTTTCCTTATTTAACCGTTGAATCGAGGTCACGATGTGATGCAAGTGCAGAAGGAAACTACTCGGATTGTATAATAGTAGTAGTAGATTGTAAGGTTTTCTTCAATCCGAGTGATACAATATACAAAGATCTGTACTTTTACAAACGACGGTAATCTGTCAAGTCACGTCGGTACTCGCTTTATGAAGATTTAGTGTGTCTGTGATATCGCTCTCAGAACCCGGTGTTGCCGTTTTCTTTTTTTGGAGGAGGGAGGGGTGTTGGGTATTTGGTCTGTTGCTTCTTGTAATGTTAATTCTGTTTGTGCAGATCGTGCGAAGGACGAGTTTATTCTGTTCCACTAAAACAACCGTGATGTAAAACATTCCTCACTGCTAGTGGCATACTTGTGGTTTATATTTAGACCAAAAGGCCTGCCTTCACTACATGCTTCTTCCCATCGGTCAAATCATTTAGCGAACAGTTTCTCACACTTGGGTTTGCAAACCAATTCTATGCGAATTCAAAATATGTAGCAGTTTTGAGGACATTTTCGGTGACCACGAGCTTCGATGAACTGTCATCGATGACACTAAGTATCGCATGCAGTCTGGTTGTAGACAATCAGAGTTGTGAAAGTTTCCAACCAAGTCATATCCCTGAAGGCTATTGTTGAGATGAGCGAGGACCGACACTCGCAACAAGCTCCCATAAATGCGTTGTACCATATCGTGCATATTCAAAATGAGGAATGGTCAGATCAGTTGCCCGGTGTCTGAGTGGGCAGTATACTTGCGTTCTATCTGTGAGGTTCCGGGCTAGATCCCCAGTCGAGTCAATGGATGGGCACTGTTGATGAGACCCAACCAGGTGGAAACATCTGTCCAGTGCCTCCTAGATTTTCAGCTCATACCTCGTTTACACGACGAATTCATCCTGTAAACAAATCAAATCCCCCATTACTTTTAACCAGAGTTTCGTGACAGTTGGCTGATCCGGTAATTGCGATGAGCGTAACTAATGATTTTTTTATCAGCGACTAGTGCCCATACAGGTTTCGTATTGATTTGGTGGAACTGTTTTAGTTAATATTTCGTGAAACAGACTAACACAGTTTATTATCAATAACTTGTTCCGAAGTTAGTCGGCCACCTTCAAGTGTTACCTTTAAATCTCAAATATGTATCGGAGAATACATGAAACCGGACTTTAAAAACAGCACCCTTGTGCGTAGGGTGCTCAAATACGCACCCTAGTAATGATCAAGGTAAACGGGATAAGTAGTTTGACTCGTGACTTCTGCAACCAAAAGCCAGTCACTTCATCTTGGGTAATCGGCTAGCACTGAACGAATCCGCAGTCCATTCAACCCGAAATCGTAAGCTATGTGAACCAGACGCATAACAAATCCAAAATGACAATTACAAACTTTCATTCATTGGTTGAGATAATGCTATTTGTTTGGTTATTTTTCAAGCGTTACTTTTGTTGTTTCTTTCCCGTTTTCTGGCCTACCAGAAACGCGCAGCATGTAACATGTATGTTGGTGTTGTGCAAGGTCTCAGTGTGACCGGGCTTAATATAGTTCTGTTTGTGACGTGTATTCTCCACCGACTGGTTCAGATTTGGCGAACTCCACCCTATCCGAGTGACTCCAGCCGTACTTAGCACACTTCATAATCACTGCCACATTTTCTGCACCTCATAAAGCCTAATGTCGTGTGCACCTAGCCAATTTCAGTTTTGCAAGGAACATGGACGTCAGTCACTTTTATTTTCTCCACATATACAAACATGCCCCCGTAATCAGTCACATTTCTACCAAATCTAGTTTGGTTCGCTGAGTTCTCCCACACTTAGGTAACTCCTACCTCCGTATGTGGATATTGGTTTATGCATCTCATCTGGTATCTGGAGATCAGTTCGTCTACTACGTCCCCATGGGTCACGTGTAGAAAAGCTCCCGCAGAGTCACATCCACGCACACAGACGGTTCGTGCTTACCAGTCGAAAAGGGCCTTATGATCTCTCTTTACTTCGCATGTAGCATTCTCCTATTCCACACTTTTTGTACATCCCGTGTTTAGTCCTCCGTGTAAGCTTGTAGGACCGTGTTGGAGTATGAGTAAAACATGAGTGCCTAGATTCAAGCACAGAATTTTCAATGCTGATTGACAGGTACTGAACCAATCCGACTTTTGTGATTTCATCCTTCTGATTCATATCAGCATGTAGCTAGTCATACTGTTCTGGTTAGTGTCTGATGTCAGAGCAACTACTGAATGCTAGCGCTACTCTGAAACACAGTTGATTGCATGATAGTAAACGGCTAAAATTCAGATTCTGGAATCCATAAACAAAGATTTGTTGCAAAATTATCTCAACTATGACTGATAAAATAGGCACACAGGGACACTTCATTTTGACTCTCTATTCGAACAAAGAAAACCGTATTCTTAACGTCAAGTATAAAAAATTCCATTTCTAGGTCATATGAGTATGACTTATAGAGACTGCGTCGCTAATCTTTCTAGATACGCAAGGCACAACAATTCAGAGTGAAACACCTGACTATATGTTCTTTTTATCAGTGCGTCTTTCTTGTCCCATTTCATTATTCGCCACTTATTTTCCCTGGCCTACTTAAAAAGGATTTCAATACTCTTGGCAATTGTTACCCATGTTTATATTATTCTTATAAATACTTTGTTCACCAAGCTGTGTGATTTTCATATAACATCTGGTGAGAATTTCAACCACAAGATTCTTCAAGACCGTACTCATCCCCTCAACCTCAGCCTATCTGCTTGGCGTTCCCGCACTACAACCGAATCCCATATAAGGAATCACGTTTCAGTTATTTGAATGTGATGTATATGCATCCAATTTTACTTATTTGATGGTAGAAACAGAGAGATCGACTGTTAAACCTTCTGACAAAACCAGATATGTATTTTATTATACTGTACCTTAAAATTCAGAAATAGTTTCATGCGGGTGAACATTTTATTTTATTTTACGTCTATCTGTTTAACGTAAGAGACTGGATTTAATTCTTTCAGTCAAGTCTGGACAGTGAAGGTGATGCTATTGACTTGCATGGCCACTCGTTCATTTTCCATTGATTGATTGCCTAAGTATATATCCCATTATCTTGCATTCACACATTCCCTCACACCTTGAAATCACATTCTCTGTCCTTGTTTTTCAGTGGACGAAGAATTCCGTGATCGCATTGAGGTAGAGTTCGTAATACAGCTTGTATATATATTGGATTAAAAGCGTTCGAACTTTTCTCACGTTGCACTGTTCCAAGTAAAATCAAAGCGCACCTCGTCACCGATTCTTTTTATTTGGGGATGGGGTCTACAACAAACAATCCAAGGGACCTGACTTGGTGTGTGAACATATCAAGTTTCAAAACAAGTGAAAAGCTTTTATCAAACCATCTTCATATTGATGATCTTTATATGATGTGGATTGTGAGCGAAGAAACTGACAGCGTTCAGCAAAAATCTGGAAAGTCAACGACTCTTTACTTTTCTGTTGCTCTTGATCAACGGTAATTTAGTTTTGTTCATGGACAAACAGCGCAAACACATTAACCGTAACTAAAGGATTCCAGTACCCAGTTGCTCAGTTCTGTGTAGCCGTCTGTGTCTCGTCATGTGTTTGTATGGCTTTCGGTGCCTTTGGAATTCTGTATGAGCTAGCAAATTATCATCACTTTTCGTCGTTCACATGTCAGCCTTCACGGGCATTGTCCGGAAGGGATTGTATCTTGAGGTGGACGGCGGAAACAAATTGTTTTTTGCGCCTCTCTCTAACACAATCAAACATACAAATCTCATGTTCACGTGCATGCACTAAAGCCGTGTTCCACTGTTGTAAAATGTTTCACTTCATCATCACATTCATCAGAACACAGACTGAGAAACTTTGTGTTGAGCTTTTACAATCAAAATATGAATTCAAAGTGCTTCTCTTTTGCAGAATTCACGAAATCCTGAACTGACTAAGAATAGAAAATTCCTTGGGTCACATTAGCTCTTAATTGATCTGAGCATTTTGTGTAAACATTGTGTAAACACTTGAACCGGAGAAAGTACAACCCACCTCATCGGGAATTACCAGTATAACGCTGGTCTATTGTCGCCTAATGATAACTAAAGTCACCAGAATACCTTCTGTAAGGAACTGACTGTTAAAAGACACTTTGGTCTGATAAAAATTGTTTTTAAAAACGGCCTTGTTTTCCACACCTGTTATCCGGCCAATGAACACCGACAGAATCATATAATGCTTGAAGCAAACCAGAGCCCGAGACCAAGCAGTAAAAATAGCAGATGCCCAGTCATTTGGCTGGAAACGGTTTCGTTTAGTTCTACGGGAGATGATATTAGAACATTGTTCAAAAGCAAATTTCTAAGTTTGACGAAGCGCTAAGACCTGAATTCATTATAATGGAAGGAAAGGGTCTTTCACTGTGGCAGGGCTGTGCTTGTTTGACAAACCCTTACCACGGCAAGTTGAGTTGTATCAGCAATACCATTCAGAATAACCAAAAATCCCCAACAATAATGAGCACAGTTTATTTTACAAATCGAATGAAGTTACAAACGAGTTTGAATTGATCGGTTCTGTTGTTGCTCTTGTCAAATAAAACGATAACTGTGCAATCAATCACGGATCAGTAATGCAATTCAACACAGGCTACTTTAGTAGCTCACCAATTTGCCTAACGCGGACAGAAGAACGGATATAAGAAACGGACAACAAACAAAACTGTTGACGTGGACAGCCTCAATGCTGCATTCATTTATCCTTCGAATAATCTCCTGTTTCCGTACTCCACGATCACCTATCCACCATAGGCCCGGTCACCCATGAGGAGGTCTATCATCCTCTTAAAACTACGAAAACCACGAACGCAGTTGGCCCCGACGGTCGCACTTCGTCAAATATGGCGCCAGCTCCGTCACAGAGATGTTTGTCCTTTATTATTCAATCCCTTTACATATGTTTGATTCCGAATTCCTAGAGACCGTTCACCATTGTTCCTATTCCTAAACCCTCCTCCTCTAGCATTCTATCTAAACGCTTTCGTCCTATCGCCATCACCTCCTCTGGACTTAAGCTTGTAGAGAGCGCTATTCTCACCCGCTTGTAGTCTGGTATTATTGTTCCCAATGACCCCCTCCAGTTTGCGTACAAGCCTAACAGATGCACCTTAGATGCGTCTCTTCAGTGATTCACTTTATCTGCAAATCTTTAAATGATTCTCAAAAGTCTGTTCGTTGTGTTTTCCTTGACTATTCTTCGGCTTTTGATTCCGTTCCACGATCTCTTCTTCTGCAAAAGTTACAGTCATTCGATTGCCCCACCAACTCATTATCATGGTTTAAAGATTATTTCACAGGAAGGATTCAAAGAACGAAAACAAACGGCACTATTTCATAACCTTTAGTGAATAATTCTGTTGCTGTGCTCTCTCCCTTCTTATTTTCAACTTTAATCAATGACTTACCCTCAATCCCACCAGCCAAGATCTTTAAGTATGCAAATGATGTCGTCTTACGTCAAGCTGTTTCAAACCAATCGGACACAGAATCATTTTCCGACAGTTTACTACAAGTACAATCATTCTCGAATCAATCCGGTCTCCATTTAAATACTTCTAAATCCTTTGAATGCATTTTTAGTCTTTCCCGATATGATTATCCCTCGGAACCCTCAGTCATCAATTCCGTACTCGTCACCAGAACACACCGAATAACTAGGAGTCACCATAGATACGGTGGTCCCCTCATGTACTTGCTTGTGTTGGTAGACTGCATTACTTATCTTTTCAAGTACGCAATCTTCGTCAATTTTGCGTCAGACATGAAACTGTATGTTCCTTTGTTTATCAATGTATTTTTCCGGTCATACTTCATTGTTCGCCCGTTATCTTCCCTGGACTACTCAGAAAGGACTTCATTACTCTTCGGCGCGGTCCGGTAATTATCAACCGTGTTTCTCTTATTCCTTTAAACACTCTGATCACTAAATTGTGTAATTTGCATATCACTTCATGTGAGAACTTCGCTCATAAGATAATCAACGACCCCAGTCATCTACTTAATCCCGATTTATCTACTTGCCGTTCCAACAATTCAACCCGATCCAATTTTCACTGCTTACCCTCCCGTATAAACATTTATCGCAACTTAACGGTTCCCTATCTTGCTCGTATACTCACTGACACGGCGAGGATCCGTAACGAACTAATCTGAAATCTGCAAAGATGAACACCATTTAGTTGTATCATAGTTGTATACGAATTTTGAATCCATTTTTTATCCCATTGCAACGGTGAACACATTTTTGGTTAAAATGTAGGCATAGTTGCCTGCACAAGTCATCTATAATACAATAATAAAATAATACAATACAATAATAACTCGCTGTCTAAACCCGTGTATCCTGTGAACAAACAGAAGTTGTCGACTGAATTAATAGACTTTTCACAGTCAATTTGGAATAATTTTCTCTGCGCAAAGAACTTTCACACAGACTCTTAAACACGATTATCATCGGAATTACCTTAGCCCCGGTTGCCGACTTTCTCACTGTTTCATTTTGTTGTTCTGGTCCGAAATCAAGGTTCATCACCACCTGTTCAAAAAACGACTTGCCATTGTACAAAACATTTTAACTTGAATATGCGAGAGCCCAACCTGCGCTGACACTAGTGTCGAGGATTGTTTGCTTTAACGGTGTGATAGAATAACAAAGCGAGTTAAAGAGAATCCAACAAAACAACATAATGGGTTTCCAGTCAAGACCTTGAAGTTGTTCGATTTTCCTCGAAATGCACACGTACACATATACATACATATCACAAAATAAACCCACTGCCATAATCAGAACACAGGTTGTAGGCGAACATATGTTTTTGGTGAGTTCCTTATCAAGCCAGTACAATCACATTTACGTGACTTAGGCACGGAGGAATCGCAGTTATTTCCAGTTCAATTGTTGCACACTTGGTCGAAACTGGACATAAGGTGGATACTAGTTCGACTTTCACCATCATTTATCGCGTCCCACAACACAAATCCAAGGCCGTTCGAATTAAAACGCTAGCAACAGCCGAGGCAATTATCATCCGCTTGTTGAAGCCAGAATTGTATACTCAAAAAACACTTGTTCAGGCACTTAAACTTCCACGGCCCAAAGCGGACAACATCACGCATGAGTGTTACGATGACCCAAATCAATTATCAACGCTTACGTAACCCGTTCTTATCTGAACATGAGAACGAGTGACAAATGTGTCCCTACCCCACCCCTTTGCTATGATTATTTGACCTCGACTGTTTGACCCCAACACAACACTTTCCCGTTATTTTCTCACATAGATGTGATTATCCATACATATGTACATACTTACTTACTTACTGACCGACTTACTTGCTTACACACATGCTTACATGCATGCACGCCTACATACATGTATTTGAGAATACGCCCCAACCCTATCCCGGACGTCAAAACCTTTTTATTTTATGCAAACAGATATAAGTAATAATTGGTTCTTTGTTATCCATCTGATAGAGATAACTCTTAGTGTCCCAGATAGTACCACACATTTCGGAGCATTGGTGCATCAAGCATTCGGACATTCTAACCAAACAGTTTCTCGATGTCAATGGTCGAACAAACTCACGGAATGGTACAATTTTATTTCATTACAACACAGACACGCACTTACCAGCAGAATTCTGCCGAATCTGGGCTTCAGCTTCTGTGTAATCTTTGTGTTTGTTGACTACAGGAAATGTGAGCTTTCTTTGAGAAGACTTGCATTCTGATAGCGTATTGCCTGAAAAAGAGTAATTATGTCACTGTATTTCCTCTCACCTATAATGTTTATTATCATCATTATCATAGAAAAACCACTTTTTTAGGAATTTCCAGGTTTTTAATTCATTTAAAATCGTGTACAACTTTTCACATTTGCGCTGATCGATATAGATACGTTGGATGCGTTGTTTATTCACGATAAATAAGATACGGTTTAGAACTACTCACAAATTTATTCAGTTTTCCTTGAGCTCCACAAATTTGTCTGAATGAAGCAACCCTTGTCATGCAGTAGCTATCAATGAGTCTTGTTTTCGTTAGACTTCAAAAGCTGATAAATGAAATAGATTCTCCAGCGAACTGATCATTTAACTGAGAGTGAGTTCGGTACACCAGGATTCGACAAACTGCACACACATATATGGGGCATCACAACATCACATTCCAGACCGACATGCTATTCCCAAAGTTTAATGTGAATGAATTTACAAGAAAAATCCTACTACTAATTTAACTTCTTATTCAGATCCATTCACTTGATTGTCACCACGAATCAAGACCACAAAGTACTCTGGTATCAAAATGCCCAAAACCGATCATTGTTTGACATTTTCCTGACCAAGACATGTCAATCCGAGATATTTATCGATCAAATTTCAAGACGCCCACGCGCAACCACACCTTAAATAAAACTTAATAGCGGTCTGAATCGCGTAGCCTATCTAGCCAGCTGTTAATTTAAAAAATCAGCCTGATTCGGAATAAATGGATAGTTAGAACAAGACAGAACCTATAGACGGGATAGAAGTTGTGCGGCCACTCAATACACAGTAACCAAAACACTTGTAATAACTTACCACAAATATCGGAGGTAACCGCTCTGCTAGTCTGACAGGCCTGAGGATCCCACGAGTCCGGTGTCAGAGAGTAAGAGGTTAGTTCCATCGCACCTGCAAATGAAAGACAGGATTCCGTTTTACCGGTTTTACACGTTCTGTTCAAAGAAAACAAAGAGAATTGGTTCACACTCAGTGGATAAACTCAGTGGATTTTATTTTTATGTTTTGGTTTCCGTGATATTGATTACCATCACTTACTTGTCCTTTTTGCCTGCGAACTGTTCATCGGATTTTTATCCTTTTAATGAATGGATCCAAGTGGTTTCCGTTCTACTCGTTTCATCCGAAAAGGGAAGTGATCGTGCTGATCGTAAATGAGTATGCACGTTCACAAATTTTCGTGTCGTTTAGCCGTCAAAATATTTCCAAAGGTATCCACTTTTTACGAGTTGAATAATAACCCTTTTTGCGTATTGCCAAGTGAGAATAATCGAAAGGCAATATACTTTATATACATGAATAATTGTGATGTTTTCCATCCTCTGTCAACTCAAACATGTGACCATGCAAGGTCGTGTGAAACAAAGTTTGCGATAAAATGCCGCCTGCACCGATTGGTTGCTGGATGAGTTGTGTGATGGCAGGTGTATGTGCAAGCAAATTGATATTGGTAGCCAATTGGTTGGAGCAGGTTGACCAAACATCGTCAGGATTAGGCTGTCTTTATGGAATACTAAAACCCTAAAGTTAGGCGATTTTATAATTCTTGTGCTCATTCCATATTGTTAGTGTGTGCTTGACGACAGAGTCCTTTGAATGGGTAATGAAATCATGGATAATATGAGTGAGAGACTGATGCGAGTCGTAAAGAGCAACTAACTAGAGGTTACACGGTAAATAAACAGAGATTGCCTTTCAAGTACACTGTATTGTTCGGCTTACTCTAGCAATTTAGCAACACTTGAATTATCCATCAGCCACATATATTGTAGCTGTTTTACATTTTGTAAGGCAGTTGTGACGAAATCATTCAGAAAGGTAACTGACACCCGAATAAGTGAATAGATAACTTTATATTAAAGTACAATAAAATACTTCCTAAACCTGTTTTTGTTTATTTGCTTCCCTCATGAGGTATTCTTAGTATTTATTAATATTATGCTTAATTTTGCAGCGTAAAGAACAAACAAAGCGTGAACTTCAAAACTCGGAAGCACTGTACAGATATCGTGACCCGGTTGGGTCTCATCAGCTGTGTGAATCCATCAACCCCACTGAAGACAAAACCCCGGGACCTCCTAGACAGCAGGCAGTTGACCACGGAACAACGGATCAGACCGTTTTTCATTTTGTCTATACACGACACGCCACGACCCACGTTTTCAAGCTTTTTGTTTATTTATGACCTCTACCACGTTTTCAATCTCACCATACTTTTGAAAATAATGTATGTGAGATTGAGATCGATTGGCTTCGCTACACTCTCTTGCTTGTTCGTCACGTTGGAATTTATCGTTTGTCTCATCCATATATCTGTGGTAATCATGTCCAGGATCCATAAATATTCTCCTCGGGACCTGCTATGACTAAAAACCGTGAATTCAGTGCTACCCGCTAATTATTTGCTTGGTGAGAGTCATAAAAGTCCTTGGATCACAAAAAAAACAGATGGGCCAGATGGCAGACTGCGCTTACTTGCACTCTTCCTGCCAAGATGACTGTACCATTATTGGTCAGCATCAACGTTTGTTTGCTATTCGCGAAGATTTCGGATTTAACCTCCATTCTGAACACACCCATTAATTCCAATACATGTGTTGTTTGTGTACGAGAAACATGGCTGAATCAAAACATTGAGGACGTGTTCGTGTGAATAGAGGCGTATAATTGCTACCGGCAGGATAGACAGCGAAGTAGGAAAAAAACGGAGGCGGTGTGGCTACTTACATCAATGGTTCCTGGTGTGGCAAGTCAAACGTTATATTTAACTACTCTGAAAACTGCATTGACTGTTTGTCTGTTCGTCGTCACCCTAAATTTTCTCGTCACAAAAGTACAATCAACACTAATGTGTATATATCTCCATCTCGTGCTCGGACCTAAATTTCTACTTTCTTTGATTCCTTTATTTCATTTCTAGTTCCATTATTAGATGAAAATCTCCACCTACTTGTTGGTGATTTCAATCATGCAAGCATTTCTCCCTTGCTTCTGTTTGGTTTATCTGGCCTTTCTTATTCTCCCACCAGAGGCAGTTCTGTGCTGGACAGAGTGATCACAAACCATCCCATATTATTCTCTCTTAAACTAATAGCCCCGGTTTCTACCACTGACCATTGTATTCTTCTTTTTAGACCAAAGGTATACTCTAACATTGCTTATCAAGCATTCATACGTTCTACTTAGATGAAATTTCATCTAAGATACTTTTCACCCAACTGTATCTCTCTCTCTTCTCAACCGTTTTATTGTGATCGTTCAGTCTTGGTTTGGTTCTTGTCCTTCGCTCTCTAAATGTGTCAATCTGTTCAATGAAACGATTAAATTAATTTGTGTTGTCCCATAAAAATCCTTTTTATCTGTAACAGTAGAATTACCTCACCGTTTTTGAAATCACTGAGAAGATACAAAGAAATGGCCTAAAAATATCGTCATATATCAATTATAAAGCACTACTCTGATTTAATCAGGTCCGAGATAACGTACATTAGTGTAATCTTTGCCACCCAACTTCTGCGAACAAAGAACACCAGGCTTTTATGACAAGGTATTCACCTTCTCTGTGGGCAGAACAGAAAAAAATTCTAATACTTCTGTGAATGTCAACAGCCTTAACGCCGCTTACATCCATCCGTCAAATGAGATCCAGATTCCCTCATTCCTATGCAATGAATCCAGTTCAGTGTCATTTTTCAATGATTTAGTCTTTAAGCTCCTTCGATCCTGCAAAGCATCCTCAGCTGCAGGCCCTGATGGTCTTTCTCCGGCACTTCTGAAATTTGGAGCAGCTTCCCCAACCAATATGATGACATCCATCGTCAATGAATCCCTATCTTCCCGGTCGATTCCTGATTCTTGGCGTCCAGTGACCAGTATTCCGATCCCCAAATCCACGTCCTCAATTGTTCTTGCGAAACGGTTTCGTCCTATCGCGTTGACCTCAGCGGCTCTAAAGTTAACTGAAAAAGCCATCCTGAGTCGGTTGCAGTCCCCCCCTTCTGTTTGCATATAGACCAAACAGATCTACATTGGACACCGTATCCACTCTCGTGCATTTTATCAGCAAGTCATTGAACCATTCGACCAAGTCTGTCCGTTGTGTTTTTCTTGACTATTCGTCTGCGTTTGATTCTGTTTCTCGATCATCTTTTCAAACTCGAATCTTTTGGCACTCCAAAACAACTGCTCTCATGGTTTGCTGACTATTTCACAGAGAGGGTCCAATGCACCAAATTAAGAATGAGGACATCGAAACCTCTTTTTATTAATTCTGGTGTTCTTCAAGGTGCTGTTGTATCTCCATATCTTTTTCCTGTCTTTACTAGTGATTTCTCGGTCCCAATCCCTGCACACATCCAAAAGTATGCTGATGACGTTGTTTTGTCTCAGACAGTTTCATCCACTTCGCAATTTCATTCTTTTACTAAAAACCTATCCCACACCCAACAGTGTTCTGACCAATCTGGTCTCAGTCTTAACATATCTAAGTGCCTAGAGTGTATTTTCAGTCTTTCCCACTCCTCATTTCCAACGGACTCTGCTACCCTTAACGATAAACCTGTATCTAGAATGACCTCAATGAAGTAGCTGGGTATCACCATCGATAGCAATCTTCGTTGGTCTACACATATTTACAAATGCATGGGAAAACTGAGACGCCTATGTTTTCAGTTACGCCAACTCAGGCAGTTCCGAACCTCACAGTCAGTCCTGACATCTTTCGTTCATCAATGCGTTTACCCGTTCTACTCTATTGCTCTCCTGTAGTGTTTTCCGGTTTTTTTAAACAAGACTTCAAAACAATTCGCCGTGGTTTGGATATCATCAGTTGTGTATCATTAATTCCGATCGATTCATTAATCACAGAACTCGTTAATGGTCACATCAACTCTTGTTTTAAGCTTGCTCATAAGATTCTAGATAACCCTCTTCATCCATTGCATCTCGACCTATCATCTCTTCGTTCCCATCGGTCCACAGGCTCCTCATTTCGACAGCTACCCTCATGCATTAACATTTAGAAAAATTCCCCTGTACCCTACCTAGGCCGACTACCTACCAAAAAAGAACAGGTTTCAAATAAACTACGTCGAAAGTTTTGTGCATGAAACGAATATCGCCTACATTCTTTGCCTTTCGTTTTTATTATTATTATTATAATTATTTCATTCTGCGTGACGAACAGTTCACATTTTTTTAACTGAAATGCAAGCAAAAATGCGTATATAAGTTATATAAATACAAATTGTTCTTTATCTCACCTATCTTTTGTACCTCACCAAACAATATCCCCCAGGGTTATACATTTATATATATTCACATTACTGAGTTTTGTTTTCGACCTAATTATGCATCGGTCTTTATCTAATTGAGTACCATTAGACATCTCTAAATCTGCTTCATTGTCTGTTTCTTTCATACGTGATGTTTAATGTCCCTACTTCGATTCAGAAAGTTCTTATCTCGATTGTTTTTGGGTTTTATGTTTTTTCATCTCTCTGTCTCGTTTTGGCTGCACACGTGGCGGTCCTTATCTCACATTCACCCCTAAATACTATTTGCTTAGCTCTTCGCTA
The DNA here is from genome assembly GCA_900618425.1 of Echinostoma caproni. Lineage (NCBI taxonomy): Eukaryota > Metazoa > Platyhelminthes > Trematoda > Plagiorchiida > Echinostomatidae > Echinostoma > Echinostoma caproni. Next base: position 3,350 of record UZAN01000023.1, on the reverse strand, counting down.
CATAGTTACAACTCTAAATGCTCTACGAGGCTCAAATGCACCCAGAACTTGAGCAGTGAATTTGCATATGAGGTGAATTCTCGTTTATTTTCATATCTCTTCTTCATTTTGTTCAAAATATAGTTAATGATGACCCATTGCTGACGTTCTTCTTGCAGTTACTAATCCAACGACCAGATGCACCGTCAGTCGCTTTTTTCTATCGTGTATATCATGGATCTACTCTTTGCAATGCGCTTCAACAAATTCCATAGAACTGGAATGCATCCTGTGAACCCAAACATAGAGCCCAACTACTAACTATAAATATCCCCGTCTGTATTATTTCTTGTTTTAGCTCACTATTTTTCTCCGAAAACTACTGATCCAGAAAAAGCCTTTCGTTTTCCTATGTTCCACTATTTATTAAAGTTACCACGTTTTAAATACAAAATCGCCATTTTTGTTCCCAGATGATTGTTTCACATCAGTCTCATCAACACTAATCTAATTATCAGAGATTCGTTACAATATAGTTCACTGTAAGATAATGCTGCGGATGCTCCTTGGTCTGAACTCTAGCACATTTCTATTCTCTTTTACTTGAAAGTTCGCATGGACAGAATAAAACCTATGGTAATACAAACCCATCCACATTGAAAGTTATCTTTTTTGAGGTAATATGGATAGTGTGCAAAGCGAACGATTACCGGGGATAAAGCCCAGTGTGATTTATCTGTTTCTCCTCTTCCCGGACTTAGACGTATTACTGATAAATTGCTCTCATCAGCTTATGAAATAGAATTTTTCTGTAGTAGTCGGTGTCCTTGTTTTTTTGCTTCACCCATTTACTGCACCCTTTTTGATGTAGCGCTTACGTTGATTGGTTTTCTCGTGCTGATTTTTGTCATTCTTTCGAATTGTCTCGTTTCTCTCTTTCTATATCATGTGTTTCTCGTGTTAATTTGAGTATTGCTTCTTTTATGTTTCGCAATATTTGTGACCAAATTTATTCAGTGTGTTACTTTAAGCATTTCACCGTTTTCTATCACAGATAACCTGAAATATCTGAAGATCAGGTTGACTATAGTGTTATACAATAATGACTAAACAGTAGGCTACCGGAGAAACACTCAAATTTCTTGACAATTGATATTTTGTGAACCATGTTATTCAACTCTCAGCAGCAAATAAATGACAAAGATTTTCAACAGAATCCACATGCAAGGCTGGTTGCAATAGTGCAACTGCAATGCTTTAGTCAATAAACCTGTCAAAATTAAATATGTAAAACTAAGGAACGAATTGATTGAAAAACTTATTTTGATGCATTAGGGAAATGAAAACAAACTGTATGTATCTGAGAATATTTTATTTAACCCTGACAGAAGTACTTTGCACGGAATAATAATCATTAAAAGTGTAATCTGAATTGCTTTGCTGATTGAGGATTGAATGTTGACTGAGTTTCTTATATTGACATTGCATTTAAACCTTTTGCCTTCCGAAATCATAATCAATGTTTGAATGTTTTGATTGAGTCACAGTCACATCAGGAATACTTTTTGTTTGGACGCGCCTAACTCAGTAAAATGTTAAATTACGTTCAGTTGGATGCATTCTAAGCGGTAATTACAACTTAACAGTATGCATTCTTATTACATTTTGCACCAACATAAATAGCCGTCGCTCACTTAATGTGACCGAGGCAGTTATGGGTCTTTTTCCGTTTATAACCATGGAGGATGGAAGTTCATTCGGCCAAGTTGGAAAACGTTAAAATTGTACAGCGAATTAAATTAACCGCTCTGCAGTCAATTTAGAAGCTGCTCAACGATCTTATTAGTATTTATTATTGTTATATATTGAAAATATATTATATTATTATATATTATATTATTCAAAAATACCTCAATAAATTCCATTCCAGTGAAATGTTCTTTGCTGTTTTTAAATCTCTAATGTTGATCATTTAGACTAGGGATACATGAATTTTGGCGCATGAATAGTAAATAAAACATGACTTGGAAGGCCATAAGTAACGTATGGGGACCGAAAATTTGTTATTTGTCGACAGCGATGCCAACCAGTTAACTTAATTCGGGATTAAAAAAGGAAGTTCGTGAAAAGAACGAAAGTATCGTTTATATGAGAATGTTGGTCAGCTGATTATTCCTTTTTCCGTTGTCTTTGCAAAAACCATGTTTGCCAGCTTAGACAAACTGAATCGAGCGGATCAGCTTTTTAGTGGTCCAGGGCACAATTCTAGGTTGGGAGGATGGCTCGCAAAACTCAAATGATATAAACCAGGCAGACTTTCAGTTTTCATTTCCTATGACTCACACACAATGAGCTCCATATTACAGGCACCAATGTCCCGAATAAAATGAAAATTGATTTAACAATTTATTTTTTAGAGTAATCAATGCTTTGTGACTTGAATACTTATCTGACTGAAGACAGTTCTAAATGGCCCATGATAAATCAAGTAACGCTTGTTTATTGACCCAAAAGTAATAGCTTCGTCTTTGAACTGAAAAATGCTTAGTCTGAGTTCCCAATGAGGCTAGAAAAGTAAGCCGTGTCACCGGAACCTAATGACAAAAAATCAATTGCTCATCGCTCATTTGTTTTTCACTAAAATATTGGCGCATCAGAAGCAATGGTAACTCTACAAATTGTTGTTAAATGTTGGTTTTCTTTCATTGAGCGCCATCCCTACCGTTGGCCGATTGACATCAAAAAGAGAAGTTAATGCAATCCGTACAATTTGTTCCAATAAAAGAAAATTGCATACTATGATGTAGAACCATATGATTGAATATGTAAACAACATGCTTACTCGTTTTTCATAAATGACATACTTTATAATAAAATAATACCACTGAAAATTCACTCAAAGCACGTCCTCGACGCATGTATGAATGTTGCTCACGGAGGCTGACTATCAATAGCAGTGCTTGGTTTCAGATATCGGATATTGTTTGAGCCATCCGATAAAGCTGTTTAACGGAGCAAAGCTAAAAATAATAAAAGCTTTGCAAATTTACTAGAGCTATGAAACAGTGTGGTGTTACAAATAAAGAACGTTTCACGAAGCTTTAAGATAGTTGTCTTCAGTTTTCAGGATTGAGGGCAGAGGGAAGGGTGCCCGTGTAAGCCCCATCACCACTGGGTCGAAGGTCCGATCACAATTGTGCGTTTCTCCATAGCCCCTTTAGGTGCTCATCCAGACGCCGTTTGAAAGCAGCGTCTGTCTTCTCTTCCACCACAACCGCTGGAAGGGAATTCCAGAGTGTTTTTGACCTACGCGACAGTCGGTAAACTAACGGAAGACCAACTGACTGAAGTTTCCGCAACGTGAGAGAGTG
>UZAN01000022.1:0-22189 GCA_900618425.1 Echinostoma caproni | reverse complement strand
GTCTGACCCACACTGCAGTGAGAGCGTGAACGAACCAACTGTGTGGAAGCGTCCATGGACCTGTCACGCAAGGCATTTAGGTTTCATTTCAGTGTTGGCTGGTTTATTGGTTTTCAATCCACTGCTAGGGATTGGAGCTAAGTCTCATGCACCCAATGAAATAAGCGAAACATGAACAAGACATCATCTTATGGGCTGGGAGTTACCCAGTTTGGGTGGGTGGTAGCTGCTCAACGAAGTGCGAAGATGTCTCCCAACGTCGGGAGGAAGCCCCAGGTACCCCGCTCCTACGTCCATCTAGCGGGGTGTTTTTGACCGGTAATCTGCCCCTCGCCGTGTTTATTTACTGGAGTGACTTCTCCAGGGACGAGTGTGGATAGAAGAAAGAAGCCAGGGGGTGCCCGAGCAGCTGGCTTTGTGAGACTGAGCTTCGTCTGGCCTCTACCCTTGACCTTTCAGGCATGATTGGATCTACGGCTGTGAAAAGCCATCCTGTGTAGCTCGCAGGATCATGGAGGCACGCAAGCCATCACACCACGTCAAGGTGCAGTCTCGTCCTGAAGGTGGAACCATTGTACGTTCGTGTTTATCCAAACGTCCGAGATAAAGCCAGCCAAGGTTATGCGCATTACAGTTTCAGTACAATGAGTTACAAGTTAATAGTGTTGACCAATTCGAAGCCACAGGATTCAACCAGAAGGTGTATAACGAAGAAATAACAAGCAAGCAATTGGTGAAAATCTGATCAGTCAGTGAAATTTCTTTGTACATATTATTTAAACCCTTTTTAAATTCCTTACAATAAATGAACCATTACTACAGCGGCTTTTTGCTGTGTTTCGTTGAGGTAGACTTCAACAGACGACAATTAGTAGGATTCGGTGATTCGATTGTGATTCATGATCCGTGACTTACGTCTATTTGGACTACTGCCAGCTTACTTTCTGGCCTTGCAATCCACGCCCTCATTTGGTCCGCATGCGACGAAATTTACAATATGACCGAATCAAATCCTCTACTAATCTTATGTAACCTGGGAGCTGCATAACAAAGCTTAGATAACCAAATTAGTTCTTATCTGAAGGTCGTCTTCCATCTTGCAGTACTCCTCTGTATGAGTTCCTCTTCCCTGAATTTTTATTGCATCACATATTTGTGAGATAAACAAGTTATTGTTACCAACGTGGATTCGAACACTAATCTTTGGGAATGAATTGTCTTATCCAAATAAACAACGATCATTAAAAATAGTTTGGTTGGTTCACGTGAAATTACTCTAGAAATCGACATCATATAATAAGACGTTATTGTATCTATTGACAACTACTCTGACGTGTCTCAAAACATAAATACCTCTCGGAATACCGGCCAAGCATGATCCTGAATGAGAGAGTGAGGCCCTAAAATTCCCAAATTATTAGCAATCCGTTCTGTTTGATGCAAACGTCATCAGCGTTTGATACAGAGCCGGTCAACGGATTTGGACGAACGCTATGGTCAACATCACATCATCATTGTTTGGAATGATTGCTATCTTGAATATGATAATGAGCATCAATGAATGCCCAACCTATTCATACGTAGTACCCATTCCATTGTGAACAGTAGACTTGAGCTTGTTCGTACGCACAATTTCTCGCGAAAACTCGTTTATCTGATTAGATTACTATTCCTGCGACACATTTTACTGTGTTTCATGTCTGTCCATGGATCCACTGACGTGCACTCCATTATATCAAAAGGAACAGAATTTGGAATAATTGAGTTTCTGTGAAGCATGAAGTAAGGAATGGTTCATGTAATTTGGATGTGTACATCGCTTTTTACCAACCTGACATCCTTTTATTGTGAAATCACGTATGTATTAGTGTGAGGGGAGGCAGTACAAAGAGAGTTATGGCTAGCGACCGAATCAAGAATAGGGCTCATTCAACCAGACGTGCAGACGCAGCGACGGAAAGTACCTCGCGAAACAATGTTGACTGCCACCCGAAACGAGCGAATCGACAATTACAGCCCGACAGACAATCCGCAGCTAACGGGAAAGATATTCACCGAATGCCACAACGTCGGAGCCGTCGATCAACGCATCTCGCGCCGCGATCGGGTCAAACCAGTCGGAATGGCACGCGGAAAAAAGAAGCAACGTAAGTGCCAAGTGCGGACCAAAACCAACAAGGAATGACCCGCAGAAAGCGACATGAATCATCCCACCGCGTGGTTGAGAATTTATTGCATGTAATCGAACGCATACATCGTTTGCTTTTGAATTGGATCAATAGACGTTTTTCCCAGCCAGCTCGCCTTCTCGCTGCAGTGGTGGTAAACTAATTGATATATACAGCCCCCCGCTCATCGGGGGACTCAAAGGGCGGTTCAAAGTGAACCGGATGTTTCCGGATGAGTATCGATGCACATATGGAAAAAATGTATAAAACAAATCAACAGATGGGGTCCAATGAGGCTTACCAAATCGCAAAACTCCGGTAGTTTGTGAGTGAGCTTCTTTGCCGAATCCAAGCACCAACGCATCTGCCTGGACCACTTCATTCAAAAGTTTCGAGAAATTCGACTCGGAACTGAGATCCAATTGTTCGAATTCAACCGCCCCCGGGATATAAGGGAATGGATCGTCTGTGGTAAGAATGGCAATGTCTGATGTGCCACCGAGCACGTTTTGGTACTGATCGTTACCATGGAACAATTGTTCACACGACTGGGCGTAAGAGACTGGGTATGCTATGCCCAGAATTCGTCGATGATAGGCTGTCGGATCAAAACGCTCCGAGACACTTGTCACGTTAGCGTATGCCTAAAATTTATCAATGGAAATTTGCGCAATATCATTCAGCTAAAAAGCTCACAAGAAACCCAACTACTTGTGTCACTATTTTTTAGTCTGAAATGCCAAATTCACTCCTCCCCAAATTGATTTTGTACCGAACGAAACGTCTTCTCTTGGTTCGGACGCGGTCAGAACCGAGATATAAAGACCACATCTATTCTGTTTGGCGTCCATGCGACTACTGAGTAAAGCCTATCCCAATACGGATCCTGAAATCGACAACAATACTAGTCAGCAAAGCCTATTTATATCACTGAGAACAAGTAATGTGTGTAGTATCTTTACAGTAATACACGGTTTCTATAGAAGTAAAATGGGCTAACAGTGACCGATGTGATGAACCAAACGAATTACATCATACATAAAAGAAAAACAAATCACCTTTGTGTAAATTGACAGTCAAGGTCAAGCATTCAGACAGTCAGCGATGTGGAAGACAAAATCGGAATTGTACGCAAACTTAGCGAAGTGATGAACTTAGGGGATTCAAAACAAAATGAGAACAGTGAAAACAAAACACTTCTCATGATCATTAGTTTTACGACGAACACCTATGAGATCGATGCAGGAAGAGTTCGATGTGAATAATGGGTTTGAGTGATTGTAAATCCGATGGTGTAGACAGGCGGGTTTGTAGATAGATGTGTGTGTGTGTGCCAACATACGAGGTTAAAGAGGATCAAGTGTTAGACAGGTACAAGTAGAAGAGTGATTAGATACAAGCTGCAAATCATCATTATCAGCAGAAAAAGAATGCGTGATAAACACGTAAATAGATGTTATTGTGAAAACTGCAATAAAGCGGCTTTCCTCTCCCTATGGTGAAACGTCTGTCAGTCTGAACATACCTTTGATATTTGTCAATCCATCTCTGCGACTAAACTTTACTCTCTGACAGTGTAACGAACTTCCTTTCAGTTGAAGTATATATAACCACTGTTTTATGTAGAGGGATAAGGCTTATCAGATTTTGGGTCGATTATACCACCTTGATCTGAGTAGATGTTCTCCCTTCTCCCAATCAGATGTGAACATTGGTATCTGGGCTTTTATTCTTCGTGAATAGGGGAAACCGCAGGTCAGGCATTCGAGTTACTTGACCGCAACTCACTGGGTTCTGTTTCGGTGTGCACTCAGAGCACAGCATTTCCTAGCATTTGGCACTGGCTCTCCCCGACGTGTCCATTGGATAAACTTGGTCAGATCGGTTTCCAGTTGTGATCGAGTGATGTACAATTCATCTAATACGAGATCCTAAGAAAGGTTTTTATAAACAGTAGAAAGTGTACCAGCCCCAACATTAGACCCTGTCGTACTCCCTTGAGATGTAACCTTCCATGGATGAGGATTGTTTTGCACAAATCTTACAGCCATTTTCCTTGAGAGGAACTTCCATAAGTTTGTCAATAAACTCAGGACAGCTAGCATGCTCATCTTTGCAGGCGGGAGTTTATGGTTTGCAGAATCGAAGTACTTTATGAAGTCTAAGTGGATGTTGCTGGGTATCTGTTCCTCTTTCAGTTTCAGAGTAACGTTCTCTGAGAAATATTAATTTACATTTCTTGATGAAATCATGCTGTTTGAAATAACTGCATTTACAAACCTTTGCCAAATACGGTAGTAAGCTTATGGACCTGAATTTACCTGGTAACTTTCGCCCACTCACTCTCTGTGAATGACCCTCACGATGGTTGTTTTCTTACCATTAGGTAAATGTGTCTTGTCTTTTTGCTTCCTTTGTTATTTATTGTATGTACAAATTTACAGTCAACATTCTGGAGAGGGGCGGTCACGGACATACAAAGGCTGCGCGGGAAGAAGTGCGTCCGTGAAGCGGTTCGAACCCCGGGACTCCCTGGTCACAAATTGATGACATAACTATTTGACCACCACCACCAAGGGTACCATGGAAATGGTTATTGTTTCTCATCAAAATGCTGTCATATCGACGAGGCAATGGTGGTAGTTTGCTCACGGTCGAATTGCACACCGCAAGTTTATGAAAGTTGGGGTTTTGCAGACTGCACAATACATCCTCACTCGTGATTACATATTGTCCATCGGAGAGATAAGTCCACAGGTACTGTGTTCGCTTGGTTTTTGTCCGTTGGCTGTTCTGCAGATGTTCTCGAAATAAATTTTTATCGACTAACAATTGTCTTAATAACAGACTGATAGCCCTTCTTCTAGACCCTACAGCTTTCCTACCGATTAATTCACCGCAGTCTTCGACTGTGTGTGGCTATAATAACTTTTGGGATTTGAATGAGTCTATCTAGCCATTTTAACGTCAAATTCAATCACACGGATGAGTACCTGCTACATAATAACCACCTTTTGTGCCCTCGTGGGGATGTAAACGATCTCTACCTTCACGCCGTTGATTTATGTGCACGTTTATTTGTCATTTCTGCCAGGTGATCCCGTAGTGATATTTATCTTTTTAATGCTGATAACCGCGAGTCTCGTGATGGCCAGATAATGGCTTGGACGTCGCTCGGAAACTGTCCTTTCGTATTGTCTTACTGTTCTAAAACTTCGCATCAATCTGCTGAAGGAGATAATCCTCGTTTGAATGAGAGCACTTTATGACCGTTTTTTTTTTCAAGGGATATCTCGTGCCCTAAATGCCTCATCTCACGTTTCTGTCCAGTGCGAGTCAAAGCTAAAATGGAAGGTGTTTGTCCAAAGCGAATATGCGTTTACCCGCGTACGTGTTGATGGTGCGCTGCCTCGTTAAAGCATTTCAAGAATTCCGATACTGCTCAGTGATTCCCCCTCCCCCCGTCCCCTAGTCTGACCTCGCAATATCAGTCTATGTTTTGAAGTTCGAAGTGTTATACACTACTCATTGAATGTTTACCGTAACAAGCTGCGGTCATAAATTCCATTGGTGTCATTTTGGCTTTCGATGCAAAAGTTGGTAATCAGTGGACCACTGCGCATTGTTCAGTTCAGTAATGTCATCAGATGCGGCAAACGAGGGACCATTTCAATTGATCTGGTCGGTGCAGCCCTATAACTACTTCTGTGGAACATATTTTCTCGCAGTTGTGGCAAGTATTATTCCCGTGCACTGATATTGTTTCGGTCATTATCCTATCGTTGTTTGAATCTTCTTATTCATTCATTCCAGTTTCTACGTGGGCTTGTTTTTGGGGTTTGTTTGACGGGATATCTATTCCGCTTTTATTGCCTATGAACCTACGAAATTTAAGTGTCACTTGGACTTGCAACCGGTCTTGAGGTGCAATGTACACCCCCGTCCGGGAATCCCAACAAGAGCTGACTTTAATCAACTTTCGTGGGCCCGTTTCGCAGGCTTTATTGCCCTAGCAACTGCGTGTTTCCTGCACGTTGTCTAATTGTTATACTCTCAACATATTTTATCTAAACAGACTATGTATTTGAGTTGCTGATACTGTTCGCAATTGTTTTTGTTTACCCCAATTCGTTGGGAGCTCTGTGCGAAACAGTTGAGAACAATAGTGTACTTTGTTTCCATTTGTACCCACTGCCCTTCGAGCCATATATTGCTTCGGATTTCACAGCACCAGAACAATTTTTGCACGGGCTTTATCGACGTTGAAGAAACTATCTCGGTGTAATTAGGTGTATTTAATTTAGGTGACTGTTATTAACAGCTTCCGATAGCCATTCAGCAATAGTTATTCAAAGTGCAGATACCTGATCCATTCCCATCAAACACAGATGCACTCTTTACTCAAAACGGTTTACTCTGTGATTTTAGATATCAGATATGAACCCCTACATTCCACCTCTGAAGTCATCAATTCATCCACTGTTGCAGAACAGCGTATCTCTGACAGCGGTTTACAGAACTGGACTAGCTACCATTCCCTCAGGACCACTAACTGCTTCTGTCCGGCCTTCAACACACGGCATTCTCCTGCATGCGTATGTATCCATGTCTGTATTATTAGACCACTAACCTTTCTATGCTCTGTATCAGCCAGGAAGTTCACATCCCCGAAAATTGATTCATCCTTATCCATTATGGGCATATTCTTATTTCGGACCAGCATCAGTTCCATCTTGTTCTTTCTAATCCAGATTTGTTTATCTAGTGTTAGAAACCTTTTCTAGTCCCTCTGTATGTTTCTTTTGTGAGAACAAAGCCGAGCACATATCTAGCCGTTTCAGTCAGTACTGAGCACATATAGCGAAGACACTGCAGTGCATTGACATTGATTTTGGCTTCTTCCCCTGTAGAAGCGAGTGCAACCTGAATGGTGACTAAGTCTGTAAGAGGTGTATGAAATCCCATTAAGAACTGGTTTTGGAAGTATACGAACTCCATAGCACTGATACCTTGCTATCATATAACCTAAGGTGCATAAGTATTTAACTTAAACGGGTGGGGAGCTCAGATAATAACCCATATGAATTTTTATACATCAATATCAAAGATTCACCGAACACCCCTCTCCAACGAATCCGTCACATTTTGTTTGCTTCAGAACTGTTTTTGGGGTCATTCAGTTCAATCCCAATTCCGGTCAATGACACAATGAAGCTTTATCTTACCGGATTGATCATAGTCGCCCAATATACAACATTTGACCATAGATATTTGTGAAGCTTTTTCGGTTCACAAACTGCTCTGCAGAAAAGGCGTGAAATATCTACTGTATGAAGAAATTGGTTGATCAATGCAGGGAAATGAACGAAAACTTCGTCGATTTGTCTAATAATTTGGCCATCTGCTCACACATGTACCCTTTCAACTTCACATTAGGTTTCGGGGACTTTAAAGGCTATTACCTGTCAAAATCCCAGTCAAACTGCGCCATAACTTGGGTACTTAGTCACTTTCGTACTGATTATCAAAAAACATGTCAGTTACTGTACCTGCATCACCCAAATTGAATTGGCCGTGAGTATTTTAATTTACGGAGAAGATTCTGACAGTATTAGATGTGAAATCATCGTTCGAATGGAAATAACCCCACATGCAACAAAGTTATCCACCAACTCTCTATACTCCTCATTCTTCATCCATGTCAACAGTGTATTGACAGAATATTTGCATCAACATAAATACGCGGCAAGGTTCGCATAAATCTCCTTGAATTTTGTAGCCATGTATAGGATAGGAATCTCTTGTTTTATTTTGAACCTTAAAGTTTTCTGCCGGAAGCTATCCAACTAGCTGTGAATCTGTTCCCAAAATTCTGTCTTGTCTCTCTCTCCCTTTCCAAGCAGTCGCCTCTGTCTCGATTCGACGGCTTCTCTAGCTGGTTTTAGTTCTTCGGAGCTAGATGCGTTGATCTCTGTTCCACTTACAACCCCTCAAAGTCCCACACACAACTATTCGGTCATCATCATCGTCCTGTTGAACAGTACCATTCAAAATACTTTTCTAAGAATCGTGCAGTTGCGAATTGTCATTTCATAATTTGATTTTCATTTTTCTCCCACTCATAACGCTCCAGCACACAATAAACAAGTAGCATTGTATATGATTGTTCTCCGGATCCTCACTTGACACCGATCTTCATGATTCAGGATCTAACTGGCTTACCTTATCAGGTTACAAAAGTGTGACTGGTGGATAAATTTTATCCTGCGTGTGAATGTACACAAAAATCACACATTTGAATAGTCGCACTACAAATTAATGCATCTGCCAAATCAACGAATCAAAAGACTGAATTGAAATGGAATATTTCCGAGAACGCTTGACCGAGTTGTCAAAAAAATAAGAGCTCACTCACGTCAGTCATCGTGTCTCCACAAGCACAATGTCCAGCCGTGAGAATTTTGTTCGGTCCAACCAATGTGCCTGTGCATCGATGCTGTTTGCCGGTGAGTAGTACCACACTGGGGAATTCACCGGGGCTAGCAATAAATCCGTTTTGGATACGATACTCCAACTGATCGGCTGTGAGGACATTCCAGACCAAAGTGGACCACACAATGAAGGAGATTGCACGACAGCGCATCCTCTTGCATTCAGTCGGTATGTGTGTGTGAGAGAGAGCAGGATATAGTGCAGTGGTGCCATTTATGAAACCAGCGACCGAACCACCATTGATCCAACTTGCGGGGAACACAATTGACGAGTCATGTGCTCACAAACTGGTCACCGATTATTGTATACGTAATTGATTCTGTTTTGACGTCATTCCGGATAGGATCAATGTTGTCGATTGCTACCAAACAAACTGAGACTATGGATTATGATTGTGGATAGTATTTTTACTTCAAAATACGTATAACCTTTGCGTAAGTTAACTCTACCAGAGTTGGATAGTCCTTCAAGCTATATGGAACTGTCATACGAGAAGATTGCACGGGATTAACGGTTGACTGACCATGTACTGTAAGCGGTAAGTGAATAACAATTAAATACAACGGGAACGACCAGTATGCGAAGGGCTATTGATTTTTGTTATGGATCATTACAGCCGTTCACAAACAAACTGGATATCAGATATCAGTTCCCAAAATTAATTTACGTACTAAACAGCTTTGATTACACGGAGCAGACAGAGATCTTGTAGTGAGAATTTTGTCATTTATCCGTAAGATTTGATTCCACTGAAGCACAGAGCTTATTCACAAAGCTCATTCAGATGGAGTGGAACAGTGATCCTGTGAACTCGGTTTCAATTTGTTTGCAGGTACTTGGGCATCAGTGAGTTCTGTCTGCTCCCTTTCTAACGGAAAAATCCTCCACTATCTTCAAATGTTTTGGAAGCTGCAGAGTACATCTCTCGATACACACAGGCGATCAGATAGTTCAACCAACCAATGATGTGATGACGTAACCTTCTAGAGGATTGATATTTTAATCCTACGTTATTTTTCCCGCCATGTTGTATATGTTCGTTGAATTCAATCAGGACTTATTTGAAAGATGCATAGAAACTTCAGAAATGGTAGATGATTAAAACGATATGCCGCAGTCTGAAATGGTTCCTATTAAAAGTGAAATTCAAGCTGCATGGCTACCGCAAACATTTACCCCACAATCACGCCTGGAAGTTTTATTTCAAATCAAAAGCTTGAAAAGAAAACTAGCTGTGTGCCGGAGAATGTAACTCCAGAAAAGGCCAAAACAATATTGTTTCCAACGAAATGACCACTAAAGAGATGTAAGTTTTGTGCTATTTTCTGGATATTCATTATGAGAGAATGAACGCTCCAGCGAAGAAAACAAATTCAGTCGATACGGTTGAGATTCGTTGTAGAGGGAGGTAGCACTATCATGAATTTGCTTGGCTATGCTAGATTCACAGTTGATTCAATCAATGATCCGCATTATTTCTGTACTGACTTCTTGACTGGAATCAATGCTACTTTAGAGACAAACCAGAATCTGCCACCAATAATGGCGGAGCTATTTGTGACACTATATGGCGGTTTGCGTTTCGCGCAGCTAGACCCATAGGACGCATACGCGCAGTTTGGTGTATCAGATACCTCAAAAACGCTTTTGCCAATTTACGAAAACCGCGGACTGTTTAATTTTGCTTGCCTTTGCATGATGTCTTCTCCGACGATCTTCCAATAGGTCATGGATGCCAGGCTAACACGAATCGAGGGAGCAACGCGTAACTGGATTATTTCATCAACAATGTTTCACCTCCAGATGAACTTTATAACGCTTAAACTCTTTGTTCATAGAACTCCAAGAATATGTACCTTTCACACGCCTAGACAAATACATCCTTTTAATGCATTGAATCTGACATCTGGACCTTATAATTGATAGGCACTGCCGCTGTCAGGATCTGCGACCTATGTGAAAACATCCTTTGGTCTGATGAGCCATACTACGTCATTCTTAGAGAATATGCACCGATTTAGGCAGTCCGTGGACATGCCCATCCAGGAAGGAGTCTGATAGACTGAGTGAAAGGACCGCCCAAAAGTGTGTAATGATGTGTAATGGTGATGATGACGTTGAATTCAAACCTGTTGCTCACACATTTAAAACCAAACCTGATTACTGTGTTTATGTCCGATGCCTCCAACCATGGGATTGTTGCAGCGATCTTTCATGTTTTCCCGGACGTCGTCGTTTCACACTACTCACGGACAACAAGCCACTCCACACAGTGATAGGGTCAAATGTAAACAGACTACAGCGTTATTGAACCGCATTTCTCGGACGTGAGTTCGACATTCAGTAAATATTTAGTACAAATATCGGTCAAGCAAACGTACTCTTCCCCCGGGATTTACTCACGGCACAAGGAGTCTGAAGACACTGTCATTGTCTGTTCCAGTAGAATCCGAAACACGTGAGTTATTCATGGATATAATCATGCTCTGTCGGTCACAACAGAGAATATTCACAGAGGTATGCAACGCCCTTCAGTGTGAAGGTAGTTAAATAGTTTCCTTATACACGTATTGGTTGATAGCGGTTTTCAGGAGATGCCATAGTCTCGACCGACGTAAACACACATTGGTTCCCGTCAAATCCGGTTTTGCTGAATCATGCTGTGCCCACATTATGCAAGCGGGGGATCCGCCTTCTGAAGACCCCAGCTTGAAGCTAGGTCCACTGGTGCAGCATGGACAAAAACCTTGAAAACCTTATCGTTCATGAATCAATTGTGCAACTGTGTCGAAGATGCCAGCAAAACACCATAGGTGTCCCTTATCGGAACTACAAGGCCCATGGAGTGGAATATGAACGTAGTATACCTTTTCACTGAATGGTCACAGCTACCTGATCGAAGCGGAAGCATAAGACAAGCGGTCAAAGATGTTCTTTAGTAAAAATGTGACCCTTGTTCAACGGTCAAAAGAATTGAGGATATCTTTAAATGAGTATTGTCAAAGAAAAAAACGGGAGATAACGGAGAATATACTGAAGATTTTACTGCCTAATATCTGAGCATGCCCGAAACCAAACTGCTCAAATAGTGTCTCTCCAGCGGAAACCGTGATGGGGAGGAAACCCCCTTAGTTTCGATGTAGTTTTACTGATAAAATCGGATGAATTATTACACGGAGAAAAGATTACGGAGCGTCATGGAGCCCAATACCGTGTGTTTCATTTGAGAGAAAGGGTCACAACGAAGGATTGTTATCATAACCGGGATCATTGACTCGATAACACGGTACCTGAGATACAGGTTGACTCAGATATTTGAGTCCGCCATATGCACGTAGCACAGGATGCACTGAACTGTGGGAAACAGATCCATTCCCGTCACTTGATTTGGTCAGGGGTTCCTTTGATATGCCGAGAGAAGAACATCGTATATTGACTTGATCATGAGCGCCCGAACGGCCTCATGACCGAAAAGAAGGTAAGAAAAGATGCGGCGTCACGCATGGATACACAACTACGAATATTCGCCGGACATCCTCGAATCAGAAAGTGAGGTATCAGAAAGTCAACGATCTCTTTGAAAGCCGTTTTGTTTCAAGGCAACCAGTCAGATCTAAGAGAGTCCGAAATCCAAAACCTCAAAATCCAAAGCCACTAAAGATGGTTAGCACTAATCCAGTTACTCAATCATCGTGTGTATTTTTATTAAATTGCCTTTTCTTTCCTACAAAACAGCATACATTTGATCCAGTATATGAAATCCAACAGGCTGCCAGCTGGGTAGTATTTCGCTGCCTTTGGAATCGGTATCTGGATGAAAGACTCTACCGGAAAATGTCTATTTTGTAATCCTGCATCAAGAAGATATGGAGGTTACAATAGTAAGTGTTCCACAAAAAATATAAATAAAATGTGAGATAACTCTTTTCCTCTTTTCAACTCGTAAATCACCATTTCTAGTTATTTCTAGTTATTTACTAGAAATATCCTAAACCAAACTGTGGATTGCGTAAACCAAAGCCAACTGTTCTTGAGACCAAACTATTTTGCTCCCGGTTCAATACCATTAGAACAGATATTTCTGAGCCGTCGTGCACCTTAATCCAAACGATGTTGCACAATACTTGCGGAAAATATGAAGATCATTCGTCCCATCGCTTCACAGATATGAAGAAGAACTGTTTACTCAAAAATGATTTCATTTCTATCCGTATAAAATTAAGCAGTGATAACAACAGGTAAACGTGTCTGTTTTTCCTTGTATATATTAAGAAAACCATAAAGAACGATTATTGCCTCATATACTGGCTAATTTCACATCAGTTCCGGTTTGTGTTCGTATAAATAACTTTAACTTCACTCATGTTGGGGTTCTGCGCTAATCGAGAGAACATTATCAACAGGTCTTCCTAAATCCTAGTGATCGCAATGAAACCGACCAAACACACAATTAGGAATATTCCATTTTCAAAATAGTGAAAACGATTGTGACTGTGGCTTGTAACGCCAAAAGTGCACAGCCGAAATAGAGAATGAGCTTGACCATAGGGACGTAACTCTGCACCGGATTCGGACACCTGAGAAAAAAATGTGGATTGAGATAAAACACAATTAGGAACATATCAAAATATTGTATAAAAAATCTTTGATTAATTGATTTGCGGAATAAATCTATCCTGATGTCTGCTGATTACACAGACAGATTTCAAGTAAGCATTGCCTTCGAGATGATCATTAATGAATAATTTTATTTCCGTTTCACTCCTGTATCAACTCAAGTTACACACCAAATAGTGCATAATACAGGCATCCTCAGACCAAGTGAAACAGGTTCTCACTTTTAGGAAGAAGGAAAGGTAATATTGGGAGCTCATTTTGCATCTACCAACTGCGGGCACTCAGGATGTCTAGATGAGGCGAAAATCGCCTCATCTCCGAAGAACTAACTGGCTTACACATTAACTTCAGGATATCATATTAGTAGAGATTACTGAATCAGTTGGGTGGTAGAGTGTGTTGTGCACATAAATGCACCCTAGGGGGCAAATATTTACCTTAGCCATCCGGCTGTGTGAATGGCGAGTCAATCTCTGACTAGTTTAAGTTACGATTATGAAAATCTAAGTGTAAAACGCATTTATACTTCTAGGGAAGTTAATCACACCAGAGATTTCATACTATGTCCAAACACGTCAAACACATCCAATTCACTGTAATTCATACCCTCAGTTGACCTTCTTCTGATGTACTTTCCTTAGTACAGAAATCCGTCCTATCTCTGACCTCCGATTCTTCCATGCCAAGCACATTTTCAAAACCCTAAATCCCCTGACCATTCACTCATTATTTTATACCCCATATCATATTTCTTAATAATTATATCTTCTAAATGTTTGTCTATCCAATACCATGAACTATCTTGTTATCGTATTTTTCCTGGTCATCTGATTTGCTCGTATGCAATGGGTCTCCCTTGCTGGTCTCCGTGATTTATCGTCCCACTTTGTTCTCTTTAGGTCGTAGAATGAGGTCAACCTCTGCGTCAATCAATGGTGACCCTCCACTGATGAGTTTTTGTGATTAGTGATCCCTTGCCCGGAAATGTCATTATCCCTGTAAATTTATTACACTTCTTTTGATAGCTATTCGTGCTCAACATTCGTATACTTGGAACTAAGACATATATTGTTGGATTTAAACGAGTTTAACAGTACACAAATCCTTCATTTAGTACACAAAGTTTACCGACACCGTGTTAACTGGATGTGGATTTGAGGCTCATATGTGTACATCATTCAACCGCTGAACAACGGTCCAGATTTTCACTCAGGAATAAATCATGTTTATTTCTTCCATCAAAGGGTTACGCCTGAGAAGTTTCATGGACGAATAAAAGCCTATTTCTTTAATCTAATAGTATTATGCATCTGAGCGAAGTGAGTAAGGATAGAACATCGTGGACCTTGAGAGGTTGGTCGACAGAGATGGAATAACATAAACATGTGAGAGGAAATTGTTTTTCACGGTAAACAGGGTTTGCAGTCAGTTTTGTACTTTGATAATTTAATCACATTTTAGGCAATAAAACATTTTCAGGTAAATAACAAAAATCATTGTAAGTTTGATAAGAAGAACCAGAAAATTTTCTCAAGGTTCAACAAAAGTTCTCCTCCCTGTGTGGGTAGGTGCAGAGTTTTAGGTGGTGGCAGTTCACCTCCATAGAAGACATTGGCTAGGGCACATGTTACGTATGTCACAAAATAGATTTCATATGAGTAATGGAGAATTTGATTCAAATTAAAATGGGAATTCGTAAAGCGTGAATTGAAAAGCTAGGAAGCATTGCACAGTTGTTTCGACCTGGTTGTCTCACCAGCAGTGCGAATCCATCGACCCAAATGGGGACCGAACCCGGGACGTCATAAACAGAACGCCACCGAGCAGTTGACCGCACCGTTTTTCATTTTCCATTTATGCGATTATACATATATGGTGAGTAGCATGCTTGCGTTCTGTCCATGAAGTCCCGGGTTCGATTCCCAGTTGGATCGATGGATTCGCACTGCTGGTGAGACCTAACCAGGTCAAAACAGCTGTCTAGTGGTTCCTAGCTTTCAAGTTCAAGCTTCATTTGCTATATAATTAACGAATTCCCATTTGAAACAAAATAGATTGTCTCGGTGCGCGATGCTTATTGTGGCAGGTAGTGGATGGAAAAATTTCAAAGGCGGTCCAATAAAGGCTCGCAATGAGGGCCTGAAAACTTTGACTAGGAGACTCGATCATAAAGGTCGCGTAAAGCTCCCTAGACGGGGACCTTGGTGACACTTAGTGATATGACTGAGTGTCTTAAACAGTGACGCCAGTGCATCTTGTCAATTTCTTTGCAATCTTAGTCCACTGAAATTTTCCCTTTCCTCTTCCGATCTGCTTTCCAATCCTTTTTCTACTCCTTCATCTGAATGGGCAGCCAAGAGACAGTAACAAAAACCGCTGCTCGAAAGTGCATAGTTGACGGTTGAATGCATTGACCTGAACGTTTATGAACACATTGATATCAGCATGTTTGTCGTTTATCCACCTATTGGTATTACTAACTTGGCTTAACTCGAAAACAGAAGTTGAGTAAGATCTGATACCAGCGAAATCCTCTTTCGGAGTGAAATCGACTAACTCTGTGCGCGTCTAGCAAATATATCAAAAGTAGAATCTTTCGGCTGGGATGTTGATTTGCTTTTTAAACTGAACGGAGGCAGACTTTTGATGGATTCCAAACGATATGATCTTGACGTTTGTAGAATATCAATTTTTGGCGTAGCGGTTTGTCAACTGCATAGGAGGAATAAGTAGTTTAATGACCACTTTACTAAACGAGGTCATGCTAAGGATAAAAAAGTTACGAGACTACACATACACATGAAGTAGTCATTCAAATTAAACGTCAAACGCGATGAGAACAGCAAATGTGAAATTGATGTGAACAGATCTTTGGCCAAATATAACAGTATTTATAGTTATTATCCTGATGAATGTTGACCATACAAAGGACAGTTAGTGACAGCCAATCAACGCCTGGTTATTGCTCAACAAAGACCACGGGATCAATTCCATTCCCGCCTGTTCACCGAGCTTGGCAATTCTTTTGCAAACGTTTCATCACCAGCCGAGGTGACATCATCAGTGCTATTAAAGTGGCCACTTCACAAGCATTGATGATGTCACCCTAACTGGTGATGAAACGTTTGCAAACAAATTGCTAAGCTCGGTGAACAGGCGAAATGGAATTCAGTTCATCCGAGCTACGAGAACCAATTTTCAACATTTTGTCAACACCATAGGATCTATGTTGTACATAGTGCCGTATATAAGATAAACAGTTGATGGTAAGAGCATATCAAATGAGTAGAAGTCAAGTACACAGAACCACTGATCAACAGACGCGTATCAATCTGATCACCACTGCCTGTGAACATATTTTGCCTGCTGATAAGAAAAACACCTTCAAGACGAGATCTTTATTAAACAGTTTGTTTGAATTTTGCCAAGGTCGATCCGAGGGTCAGAAACTGATGAATATCAAATTCAATTCCTCGTATGTTTGTAGTTTAGTGCTGTTCAGCCGCTCACCGAGCTTAACATTTCGATAGCAAAAGTCTAATTGACATCCCGGATTTAATTTGTAATGCGGGAAAAGTAGTATCTCGGCTGAGAGTAAAAAAACGAAATTTTCTGTTGAACAAATAAATTCCAAGTATACGTGACGTACGCAGTTCGACATGGCCGATACTCCACGGAGTTGCCAATGCACATACCAGGATCATCGGAACTGTTCACTGGGACACGACACTGCCGAGTTCGGCTGAACCATCCCAATCCTCCACATAATGGTGCGGAGCACATTGTCCACGATCCCCACGGAAGCCTAATTAAGCATTACAGTTACAAGTGGGAACGGAATGATGTGATCGTGTCGATGGTACAAGAAATAAAGTATAACAGAGAATCTTTTTGTGTACAAATTGAACCATTATTTTGAGTAGTTTGCACTAAAAACTTAACTGCTTACCTATCTCCAGTAGATGGTTTTGGAGTTTTGGGAGAGGGAAGAAGTTCCAACTGAATGGTATAAATTGGTCTTTATACCAATTTAAAAGAAAGGTGACAGATCCTCTCGCGAAAACCACAGAGGAATTACTTTATTCAGCATTATGTCTAAATCTCTCGCTACCAACATACTCGGTCTATTGTCTGCCACACGTAAACAATGTGCTTGTGAAAACCAGGTTAGTTTTAGCCTCGGTCGAAATTGTATAAACCACATTTTAACACCATGAAATTCTGGAGCACAGAAATTCCTTTCATAGACCTACCATTTTTGTCCTCCTCGATCTGAAAGCAGCTTTCTACTCATTTGACTGCTGGATATTCTGGTGCTGCCTCTTAGTGAAGGATGTACCCGAGAAGTTTATTGCAGTATTGTGATGCATTCACGCTAACAGTCAAGGTCGGGTTCGGGCTTATAGTACTTTTTCGTCCAAGAAGTTGGTATTTATCTAGGTTGCCCTATTTTGTTATTACACATATTATTCTGGAATCAATGTCGTAATCAGTGGCGATCATAGATATACTCCATTTCCTTGCAAACGCAACCCTCATGGGTTCTCTATTTCCAGCTTGACACTGAATTCAACATCCCAATCTTCTTTCTACTCATTCATTTAAATGAGAAAGCACATATGTGGTTAACCCTGGTCTTCTTCACATTCACGAACGCTGAATTTAACTTCTATCTTTTTAGCAAAATACCTGATTGGCAACATAAGGAGGAGGTAACTATTATCTCGAACTTTACAGTACTTAACCAAATTAAGAGTGGTGTGAGCCAACGTCTTCCTACATTTAGCGGAAGATGGATATGCTACGTTAGCTGTAGGAAGCACACGATCATGCTTCCAGATGGGATGAACAGTCACAAGAATTGAAAAATGTGTTGCGAGTACTGTGGTCTTCCCAGTAGGCCATGTTGCGTGGTACTATGGTTTCATTCAGTGTACTAAGTGAACTGACTGTTTTCCTGTCTAATTCTCCGAAAAAATTCAATGTGCTACTCAGCTAAGCGGTGCTTATCAACATCCAGGCGGTTGAAAGATCGTATATGCATTTGAGGTGGCATAAAATATGTAGAGAGAGACATGAGCCATGGATAAGGTGATCGAATCAGCTAAAGCAAGCGCTTACGCTAAATCTCTCTTGGGTACACCACTTCACGTAATGTCTTCATTAAGCGATGATAGAGAGTTGTTAATTTTGTAGAGGTTTAACTGTATTTATTTAGTCTCGAGTCAGATAACGCTTGCTTAAATGATATTTGGCAACACTTTCTGTTGACATAACGGAATGAATTACTTTATTATCACTGCAAATACTGGTAAATTTACGGCTCACGCGAATTGAGACCAAACCAAATTATGCGTTGAATGGGACAATATATAATGTTTTGCGTCTGTGAAGACTGGAAAAATGATGCAAGTGATGAATCTTCTTCATTTCTAGCTTTGGTTATCTCCC
Organism: Echinostoma caproni; assembly: GCA_900618425.1. NCBI lineage: Eukaryota > Metazoa > Platyhelminthes > Trematoda > Plagiorchiida > Echinostomatidae > Echinostoma > Echinostoma caproni. The sequence continues at coordinate 3,461 of UZAN01000022.1, read as the reverse complement.
AGGTGGTTTGCGTAGACACTGTACTAATTATTATTATTATTATTATTATTATTATTATTAGTCGTAAATCAACGGTTAACAGTACACAATGTAGACACATGAACTATGACTTTAGTTCATTACAAAAGTGATCGATCTTACGTTTCAACTATCAACAATTTGAGACTAAGTGTTTTGTTTAGAATCGCGATTTTCAGAAATGTGTCCACAGACCATTATAATCTATCATCTGAGCCACAAATGGATAACTCTAATCTGTTAGAAAAGACCATGGAACCCAAATGAACAATTTCGTGGTTCTCTCGAGTTAACGGATCAATCTGATGATGGATTGATCTAATACTCCAAGAATTTAAAGAGGACTTCAGTTTCGTTTTCATTGGCACAATATTATTGTAGTAATCTGTCTGATTGTATCAAAGAACAGAGTGCCTAAATGGACTCACTCACCAATGTCGTACGTCCGGATACTCACACAAACGTCCACGCCAACCGTATTCACACAAACAGATAAATGTTTTCTGATCTTTCGAACCGACACATGTGCCACGATTTCGGCATATCACCTGTATTTTTAACAAAAAATCTATTCATCGTGAGTTTTGATTGACTACTCGCTAAGCTGCAAATAAAACATAGAATAGTGGACAGATGTGGGACAAAAACCAGTGACAATACTGCATTAATTTACTCAAAACATCAAATCACGAAAACTGGTTTTCTTGAACTAGTCTCCAGAGGTAAGTGGCTGGATCGACTATTCGCTGCATTCAACAAATCGTATCACAATAAAGAAAATATAATGCACCTTTAAAATGGCCTTCCAATAGTTGCGTCATCAACAGATGCATAGTTTGCCCCATTTATCAGGCGTGTTTTCTAGGACGCTTCATGCGGGAGTTTGTTGATTAAAATAAAATCCCTTGTCATATACCGAATCGCATAGGCTTGTTTTAAGATATGTTACAATTTATACACATTTAGAAGTCAAAAGATATGAGAATCAGTGATCTCAACCAACCATAAGTTAAATGAATTTAAACATTTTTTTGCCTCTCTTAAGACAATATTATCAAGTCAAAATAATTCCTTGAAAGGTATATTTGAATATTATATTGGTATGTTGGGAGACTTATGGTTGCAAAATAAATGAAATCCCTAAAATTAATTTATTTTATTTCTCTTTTTACAATTTGGCACAGAGTGCTGACCCGGACTTTATATAAAAAGATTGACATTTGAACAAATTTGGATCGGTATTTATGGTCTGACTCGGAGGGATCCAGTTGATACCATAGTTATAAAAATACAGCTTTCGTATGGAAGTTACGGAGTTATAAGTCCGGACTGGCCGGGTTATTCGCAGTAGGGATAACTTCTTCAATGAGGGAAAGCAGAACCGGATGGTGCGTGGTTGAGTGAATGAACTGGAATTGTGTGTGAACATGAAGCCTGAAAATGTTCATTCAAAATCATAAACGCCCATCTCCCACAATTGGAGTCAGTTCAACATGATTAAACATTTAGATCACAAAGATGGATGAAATTAACAAATTAATTTTGGTTATCTCAACTTCCCACGGGTTGATTTTTATAGTGTCTACCGGATTAAATGAATCTCACATCCTTCGACTGATATCCGGATTCTGAACATATACTAATCTCTCTTAACTCTGCATAGCATTAGCATAACCAATTAATGGAGACCAGCTTTAGTAAAATATTCTCAACAGAACGGGAATGTTTCAAATGAATCCAGATCTAGTTCCCGATCTTAGATTGCTCTTCTAACCAAGCGTTAAAATAGAGACATTTTCTTTCTTTTTACATCCGTATATCTGACTCCCCTAATGTTGGTCACCAAGTGGTCGGGTCACCAACTTGTGACCTGGGAGTTCCGGGTTCAAACCACTCCACCGCCGCCCGTCTTCTCTGTTTCTGTATTTTCCCAAGTCGCCTTTGTATGGCTGCAGCTCCTCTTCCTCAATATTGAGTGTACATTTATATATTCAATAATTAAAAAAGGAAGTCAAAAGACATTTATTATCTGATTGATCATCGCCCGTTTTTTTCCTCGGTCTAGCAAACGGGAAACCAGAAACACAAAGTTTTGATCTTTTCTTGTCCTCTAATTTCTTCCTTCTGTATTAAATAAATAACTGGAAGGCGGAAGAGGTCAATTTGGGGACCGTCATACAATTCAATGAAAAGGTGAGTTTAGATTGGCCTTGGTAGGGTTTCATCGAAACCAAGTGCTTGGTGTAATGATGACCAACAATGCCTAATTATTGCCGCTAATAAGTACAGTTTAACAACTTGTTCACACCAGATTACTGAATGAAGTACATTATTGTGATTACATGATGTTTATTATATAAATGACGTGATATCAAGGCACAATATCACTTTGGTGTTTATCAAAGTTTTCCTTGTCGTACAAAGTTTTAAATTTAAACTTCATAGTTATTTTATATGGACACTTAAATATTTATTGGTGGTCGTATTCTTAAAGATTAGGATAAACCATATAGAACACTTCTTCAAGCTCCGTACATATTGTTAAATGTCCCAAATGAACGATTTCATAGATCGAGGAATTGCTTATTCTTGTGAGCTAGTTTCGTAGTTATCGTCGTCGTCAGGACTGAATCATAGGCTTACAATTTAGTCAAATACGTCAGATATAAAAGGGTTCAAAAAATTCCAATAATCACTATAATTTGCAAAATATGGAATTTCAAATGCATATCGAAGCTGCTGTGTACGAATCAATAACTAACTCCATCACAGATCGATCTCTGTTGGTAGCAATTTGGAAAGGAATATTTCGTGTCGTGCATCCATTTCTCCGCACATCGACAAAAGTAAAAATCCGTTCCGTTGTGTGAAGTGCATTTGTTGCCCAAATAGGTACGACAAGCCTGTTCTCCCGGTACTGCTCCAGGTAGACCACTCTAAAAGTAGAGAGAGAGGGCTAGACGACACAGAATGGAATATAAATGCAGAGTGCAAGAAATTGGTACAAAATTACAAACGGGATATTCAATCTGTAACATTTTACAGGTGATACATACATCATATTGAGAACAGTTACTCTTGTCGGACTACACAAGTATAAATGAAACAAACCCTAGGATTATATAATTGATCGCCTGAAAATATTACATGCAGCATTCTTTATTCAGACGGTGCTAATCAACATCACTAAAGATCAACGGTTGACACTTATCACTGTCGTCCAACTTATTTCCTTCTTTCGTGTAATCTGGCAACCTTAAATTGCCGCTTTATCCTACCGACGGTAGATCGTACTTTATGGTTATTACTCTTATTATTGTTATTATTATTATTATATATTTCACTTGTCTTAGTTCGGATTGTGCAAAAAAAATTCCAGTGGAATAAGCTTTATAATAAGGAAATCACGGCATGATATATATATATATATATATATATATATA
>UZAN01000021.1:0-22343 GCA_900618425.1 Echinostoma caproni | reverse complement strand
CTCATCACTCATCATACGTATTCACATTCAGGAAGGTTATGTCGGGGAAAATCACCTACTCAATGTGATTCGCCGTCGGTTTTGGATAGTGAAAGGGAGAGCTACGGTGAAGCGCATCGTGGGCAACTGTCTCTTTTGTCGTCGGCAGAATGCTACATTCAGCAAACAACTGATGGCCTTGTTACCAAGTTTCCGAGTACGACCAGGTTGGTGACCCTTCGCCGAAATTGGAGTGGACTACTTCGGGCCACTATTGGTGAAACAAAAGACGTCGATGGAGAAACGATACGGATACCTGATGACATGCCTACAGTCACGAGCTTTTCATATAGAGACCGTGCACAGCATGTTGACCGACTTCTTTCTCATGGCCTGGCAGAGATTCGTTGGTAGATGAGGCAACCCATCGAATGTGTCCTCGGACAACTGGTCCAATTTAGTGGGTGCACAAAAAGAATTCAGTAACTGGTTGATGCAGTTAGACAAATGCGCCCTGCAAGACCGACTGTCGCCATCTGGAACCCAATGGCACTTCCACCCACCCTACAGCAGTTACTGAGGAGGAGTTTGGGAACGGCTTATACGGTTGGTGCGAAAAAGATTGACGGCGTTATGTGAACAACAGGCGCTGGACGATGAAACTTTGAGCACATTTCTCGTAGAGGCGGCAATGATACTCACCAACCGACCGCTTGTACCCGTCACCAGTGATGACCTGCAGGGACTGGCGCTAACTCCGAGTGATCTTCTGCCATTGAGGTCCAATGAAGGTCTACATATGCCAAAAGCTATTAGTGGTTGCTAAATCCCTGGTTGAAAGCATGCGAACTACCTGGCACGGGTGTTTTGGAAGCGTTGAACAAGAGAGTACCTGCCAACCCTTCAAGCTCGACAGAAGTGGTTGTATAGAGAACGGTCGCTGAAGGTTGGAGATGTTGTACTTATGGCCGACGGAGAGCTACAATGCAACAACTGGCCACTGGGTGTAGTCATAGAAAGCCACACGGACTCAGATGGGCTAGTAAGAACAGTGAAATTGAAAACATCTGCCGGTGAACAGGTGCGCGATATTCGACGAGTGTGTTTATTGGAGGGAGATGACCACCATGCCGTTACTTGATGGAGTTGCGGAGACCCGCCATGTAGTATATTCACTTACCTGCCCCTTGTATCAATTGCGCCTCAGTGACATTCACTCCACCTGTATAAACACGTGCTTCCACGTCCGTGCCATGCGTTCTCTACATTTTATTCCGTGACTGAGTGTCCTTTCATCAGATTGATACACAATTTATGACGTCAACGTCGAAAGTGTGATCCATTTCCCACAACATCCATCCATTCAGTTTCACACAATCACCTGCATGCTGAACATGATTTCATTTATAAAACCTGAACATTAATTACACTGCCCACAGTCCTCCCTCCTTGTTTACACATCGAGACTTTATCTGTAATGATATTCATTTGACCTACTGCTGTCAAGTTATTGTGTGACTGGCTGCAAGCGTGCTGATGCGAAAGGCAGATCTCGACGAAGAAACGTGCAAGTCGCCGGAGGTCAAGATCAACGAGTGCGGCGAAGGCTGAACAGTTTATAGTTAGAAGAACTGACAGCAGGGACTAGGCAGGTAGACAGGTAGACAAGAATCAATGACCTGGGCCAACCATTTGCCTCAGACAAGCGCAGGAAGGACTTTGGCGGCCGCTGTATTTCATGCCGATTGTTTTATTTATGGTGAAATAACTTTATCTGTGTGTTGCTCCTATATTGTCATTTCTCGATCACAAACACCATACATCATTATTTATCTGGTAATTCGATGCCCGGCACATTTGAATTTTGCGTGGTCAGAGAACGTGAGCGACTGTTTGCCTCTCTCTGGACATCATATTTGGCTCACTGGCTTGAGTGCTTTTGGCCGCATATTTGAGGTCTACTTTATTGTACACTTGTAATGATTTCTCTAATTTAGTACCGTAGAACATTACGGATCAATCGTGTTTTATTCCGGGATTCGTATCGGTTTTGGCTATGCGTCTCTCTGAAATAATTAAGCAATGGCCCCATTTGGCAGACTTTCCGGTAGAATACTTTGATGGAGAAGTTCTACTGCTAATTGGGTGCGATGTACCGGAGGCGCATTGGGTACTCGACCAAAGGCTCAGCGGTCGAAAGAATCCTTATTCAGTCTGGACGCTATTGAGTTGGGTGATTTTCGGGCCTTCGTGTTTCACTTCGTATGAAATGAAATCGGTTAACTGCTTGGCTGCAGAAGACTCAAATCTAATAAACCAGATAATGCAAATGCACGATGCAGAATTCACAGACGCCCAGTTATTAAATCAAGGCATTTCCGTAGACTATACGGAGGCCATGGCTACTGTAGATTCCGGTACAATGTTTGTTGATGGACACTTCGTGGTCCCTCTGCCATGGAGAAATAGTGTCAATACGGACATGGGAAACTATGAGTCAGCGCTCTCGAGGTTGAACAGCCTGAAGCATCGCTTAATTAATGATAAGGCGCTACGGTTCCGCTACGCACAAACGATGAAGATGACTAAAGAAAAGAGATATGCCGTGCCAGTCTCAGGAGAACACTGCGACATTCATCCGTGTTGGTACCTGCCCCATCATGCAGTATTAACCCAAAAAAAGCCGGAAAAGGTGCGTGTAGTTTTGGATTGTGCGGCAAAGCACAAGGGGCTATCGTTGAATGACATGTTCTATCAAGGTCCAGACACCACCGCGAATTTAGTGGGTATACTTCTGCGATTCCGTACGGCACGTATAGCTGTTACAGCTGACATAGAAAAGATGTTTATGCAAGTGAAGGTGCCAAACAAGATAGAGGTGCTTTGAGGTTTCTCTGGTGGCCACAGGGTGATCCACTCAAGAATCCAAAAAAATATCAAACGACAGCTCACCCGTTTGGTGCACTCTCTTCACCGTTTTGTGATAATTTTGCCTTGAAAAGAGCTGCAAGATAATTCGGTAGTGGATATGGGAGTGCGGTGCTAAAATCCATAGAAGAAAACTTCTACGTTGATGAATGTTGTGCATCGTTCGTGAAATGTGATGGAGGCTTACGTTTTGCGAAGGAAATAACCAAACTATTGGGAAGAGGTGGTTTTAAACTGAGAAGGTGGTAATCTAATTCATTAGAGCTTGCAGAATCTCTCTCGGATGACAGTGTAGTGAAAACATTACCACATATACGAATAATAATGGAATAAACGGTTCAAGGAACGGACTCACAAAACGATTGTGCGGCTGGTTGATTGATCCTGTTTTTCAGATGTGTGGATCCAGTTGATGAGATGCAGTGGAGCTGAAAAGGATGGCTGCGACAGTTAACGGAGCGCTTAACGATAGCTGTAAAGCTTTCAGAGTATCACGTAACTTCCTGTGTGAAGTTTGCCGAGAGGATTCTCACAGATCCTGACCACCCATTGCATGCAGAACTGACGCTTTGTCGTTCCCATCATTCAACACGCTCCCAATTCCGCCAAATTTCATCTCCAATTAATGCATACTGCAATTCACCCATATCGTATCTTGCTCGCCTACTCATAAACAAAGAGCGGACAATGACCGAACTTTGTCTTAACCTTAGATTATGAAATGTCCCCATGCCCGTTAAAACTTTTCTCCCCGTTTATTATGTACATTGTGACGGTTAGTGTCTATGATTTTTTAACTGAAATGTGAGCTTTAGTGCTCGCTAAAGTTATACACAAAACAATACAATACAACTGATAATGATTGCGTGATACTTCAGCGACACTCGGAGAAAACCTGCGGAGTTACAAACAGAATTTGTATTGTGATGTTAGATGTTGTGCATATAAAAACAAGCTGTGCAATCATGTCAGATAAAAGTGGATAGAAAAGTAAGACACTGCAACAGCACGGGTACCAACCTGGTTCAACTGACTCAATTTGATTTCAGTTGTCAGAGAGCTTTGGACGTGCAGTTGGACATAACAAGAGGTATTTTTACGTTCCAGTTCCCGCTACTAGATAAGCCGGTGAAAAGAAGAGGTATATGATCCAGCGTCAGTTCATGGTTTGACCCGCTAGGTCTGGTAGCCCCTCTATGCCTCCCAGCAAAGAATTTGCTGCAAACATTGTGTAAATCCAAAATGGGTTGGGACCAACCTCTCAATGCTGTAGATGCCGGTATTTGTGAAGGCTGGGTACGCTTGGTTAGGTGTCTAGAAGTGATTAAAATCCCCAGAAGTATTAGAAACGAAGATTAGGGAGAAGGAGGGAGAACAGAGTTGCATGTTTTCTGTGATGCATATGAGACAAGTTTTGGGGCCGTCGCCTACGCGTGGTGTGTTTCAGCAAGAAAACCGGCTTACAGCGTTTTACTGTTCAGCAAGTCTCGAGTGGCACCTATAAAACCCGTGACCATACCGCGACTGGAACTGTCTGCGGCAGTCCTCGGAATCAAGATAGCAGGGTTGATAAAAAGGGCTCGATCGGAGATGTTCAGTGAGGTGTGGCACTGGACGGATTCAATGATTGTCAAATAATATATAGAAAATACTTCAACACGTTTTAGTACATTCGTTGCCAATCGGTTGGCAATCATCCATTGGTACTCCACGGTGTCCCAATGGCGTCACATCCGGTCCGAACAAAATATTGCTGACCCTACTTCTAGAGGTATATCAACAAAAAGAGAACTAGAGACATGGTTAGAGGGGACGATGTTCTCACAGAGCTATATTCCACAGGCATTATCTCCATTATTGTCCCCACCGGATGGCGTGGAGATGAAGAAAATAGTAGCACGCGTGAACACAGCTATTTTGTCGGTAAAACTAGAACAGCTTCTGCATCGTTAATCTCAATGGTCAAAACTTTCAAAGTCGGTTGCGTGGGTTATTCGTTTCATCTCTTATATTAGAATTATGTATTCGTCGAGAAACGAAAGCACCCTGAGCGTAGGAAAAATCACGGTCGAAGAAACCGACGGTGCGAAATGGAAGATTTCAAGAATGGTGCAGAACGAAACATTCGGCGAATCAACATTACAGGCAAAACTTCACGGAGCACGAAACGGAAACATGGTGCATTCCTTAAGGAAGCTTTGTTCAGTTACGATAGGTGACTTGCTTCGTGTAGGTGGACGACTTAGTTACGCAAACTACTCATCCCACTTCAAGCATCCGGTGATTCTACCCAATCGACATCATGTGACTGATCTTATTATTCGCCACTATCATAGCAGAGGAGGACATAGTGGTACGTCACAGTGATCCGTGAAAAATATCGGATTGTCAAGGGAATGAGTGCAGTGAAGCGAGTAATAGGTCAATGCATAGTATGTCGGAAAACCGTAGCTTCTGCAGGTCAGCAGATGATGGCTCCCCCACCATTATGTAGGGTCCAAAAGGTTTGGTGCAGTTTTAACTCTGTATGAGTTGATTATTTCGGACCTCTGTTTGTTCGCAAGGGTCGTGGTTCGGAAAAGAAATATGGCTGCGTGTTTACGTGCTTACAGACCCTAGCCGTGCACTTGCAGATAGCGGGAAGTCTCAATACATATTCATTCATCTTGTGTCTATTAAGATTCATGGGTAGACAAGGAAGACTTTCAGAGATTTATAGTCTTAACGGATCAAATGAACTCCATTGTTTCGGGAGCGTAAGTAAAAAAGAGGAGCCAGAAAAAGACTATCGGAGGTGACATTGTCCGCTAGGAGGAATTTTAGTGGCCGGTGTAACAATCAGAAAGACTGAAAATGCCTCTCAATTAATTTGCATTTCCTTATCTTTCTACGCCATTCTATCGTGCATTCTTTCCGACAGTGGTTTTCATGTCGGCGAATTTTCTCTTATGAACCTTCTGTTTCACCTATTTTACGGTAAAGCATATCTATTAGACACACTTCAAAAGCTTTGCTCTTACATGTAAATGCTATTCGGTGCCTTTTCTTGTTTTATTGCGACCAAGTTTTGATTGAACGCTCGTCGTTAAACTAAACGTTACTTTCGATTATATTGAATCCTTTTTGGCTATAACGCTCAAGATTCTCTTGCTTGATCTGTTGAAGCGTGCATAATTTTCCTATTGGTCCAGAATTATCTGAAACGTAGTTCAAATCACTCATTTTCTCATTTACTTTTTATTACCGCAGATATTTTTTGTGAATATTTGTAATATTTTGGCTGGATAGTGAATCAGGCTCACTATCAGAGGTATGGGTGCCTTATGTATTTGCGATTAATGCAAAAATAGTGCCGTAGATTATTTTTGGATTGAATTGGTTCTTGATAATTTGGGCTACGCGTTGCTCTGAGATTTGTCTGTCGCTATCCAGAACGAGAGAAGGGTCATTTGATTGAACGCATACAGACTAGTTCGTTTTTCGCTCGGATCAGAGAGTTTTCGAACCTTGTTGTAAAGGTTCTCTACATGTAAGGTTCAAGAGAGTTTGTGGGATAAAACGACTCCGAGGGTTTTTAACAGAGTCAGCTTTAGGAATGCTGTGTCTATTAACTACTAGATCCGATAAATTATTAAAGGTAGTTTGAAAGCGGGAGCCAGATTTAAGTCTCAAGTGAACATCAACACATTTGGAAACATTAAGCAACATTGATAGGGGAAGGACCAACTCAAATCGTCATTCAGACTGCTTTGAAGTTGATGGAAAGAAGTATCAGTATTGTAAGGGCACCAAATCATCATATCGGCGGCATACTTGCAGGCAATAAAGTTGGTGGGAACAGGCAGGTGGTTTATGTACAGGGAAAAAAAGAAGGGAGACAAAATGGCGCCCTGGAAGACATCAGAGTTAACAGGAGAAGAGGACGATGTTTTACCATTGCATCAGGTGAATTGTGTCCTAGAAGAGACGTAATTGACAAAGACATTTAATATGTCGGATCCTAAGCCGCAGTCAGCAAGACGTTGAATGATAATCCGACGATCAGGCGAACCAAAGGCGTTGGCGTAGTCAAGAAAAATAAGGCGAACAGTTCCAGCGCTTGTATCAAGAACTGAGGCAACAGAATGGACAACGTACGCCACAGCATCAACAGTTAAAAGGGAATTCTTATAAGCAAACTGAAAAAAATCAAAAACATCAAAGAGGGTAGTCAAACAGTTCAACAGCACTCTTTCAAATACCTTCAACAGGGCTGAGATACATGCAATCGGTCGATATTTTGAAAAACCCTTCTTGGGAATGAGTCTTATCCGGGCAGCCCTCCAGCAATCAGGGATTGTTCCAAAGGACAAACACAAATTAAACATCTCAGCGACGGGTAATGGAAGGTTTTCGGCGCAGGTTTTCAATAATATAGGGACTAAGGAGTCCGGTCCGTGGGAATCTCGGTCGAAGTAACAGCGTTGGTAATTTCTGAAGAATTGAAAACGGACGGTAGAAAATTGGACCCAGAGGAGGCAGAAAATTGTCGGTTTAATTCTTCTACGTCAGGACAGGAGCTCCCACAGAGTTGATTCAAAGCCGACCACACTTCGCGACAGCTCTGGTTGCCTAGGATGATTTGAACATACATCTGATTCAAGCGCTGAATCTCTGCCTTGACGATAATCGAGAGTCGTTCAACATCGTAGCGCCTGCCATTTGTATATGTCTTCTTCTTATTACGTCGAAGGCGTTTCAGGAGAGGCGATGAGAATCTGTCGGTACGGATATATATTGTCTCGATAGGGTAACACAAATCAAACAGAAATTAAGGTAGCCGGTGAGATGTTCACATCTGGAAGAATTATTTGAGTTGGAGAAGACAGAAAAATCGGTTAAAGAGATCATATCTTGGAGTCGATTTAAGTTATCATGGGTAAAATTCCTCCTTCGTATTGTTCGGGATGCTACCTCTGCTTGTTGACGATGAAACATTTTACCATTGATTTTTGGGTGCAAGAGAATTGTACCGTGGTCGGACGTGCCAATAGGGGATAGTTTTTCTATAGAGAAGACATCTGAGATATTTACATAAATGCCATCAAGTTGGGCCTCCAAACGAGTGAGAAAGTGCACAAGATTAACCAAAACTAAACTTCTTAAGAAAGAAATATCGAACCGATTAAAATCACCAGCCAGTATACAAAGTGACTGATCTAAGCCTGTCTCAAATCGTGTTGAGAAAGAGTCGGAAAACATTCGAATGTCAGAAGTGGGCGTGTCAGTAAATGTTTGCTGGCAGGATATGATGAAAATTACTAAGAAAACGGGGTTTACATTGAACGACAATGCAGTTGACTTTCCTAATATTAAAATGAAACAAAAGATGAGAGCTGTTACACCACATACGGTTGACGAAAGTGACTAATTAACCACCTCTTTTATTGAAGTTCACAATCCAATCATCTCGAAAGATATCAAATCCATCAAGCATTACAATGCCGTCCTCAATGTCAGGATGTAACCAGCTTCCCTGGAGCATAAAAATTCCAACATTTTTGCACACTCTTTCATGTAACATACTCTTGACTTCATCAGCGTTTCCCAGGAGTGGACAGATGTTACTGGCGGTAATAACAGGTACAGTCAGTTTGTTGATGGAATGCCGCCTGAGAGCGACCCTTCAAACAGCGCGATGTTTTATTTGTTGTTTTTGTCCCTTCTTCCTCAATCGGTTGTAGCGGTTTCGCAAACAATGCACAAAAGGTGAAAATTGGTGTTCACACGCGAAAAAACGAAGGGAGTTCAAAAATGTGCCGCCATAGGATGGCATTTGACCTTGAGAATTGAACGAATTGATTTGATAAAATGTGTTGAGGATAGAACGCAGTTTTCCACTGTGAAATCGCGAAAAATTCAGGTAGTAGACTTTGACACGGTTGAATTCAAAAGCCCGGCTTATGCAATCTGCTTGTCACACATGTGATTATACAATTCAATCGTTTTTTAATTTACTTCATATTTGTAAACATTTCTCGGTTTTTTATTTTTTGATCTGTGTTGTACAGTAGAGAGATTTTCATTGGGTCTTGTTCATCACAGTGCAATCTATCCGGTCATCCTACAAACTATTTTTACAAGTGATCAAATGGCCCGTCACTCAGGAATGATTATCAGCTCTGTTTTACGGTTAGGGTATCATGAAAAGTCGTGGTTTATTGAGTACCTAACTGGTTAGTTGGTTAGTCAGTTTTTTAATCAGTCAATCAGTCAGTTAGATAGTTAGTTAGTTAGTTAGTTAAGAACAAAGCGGAAATGTGAAGAAATTTTTTTCGAGATATCGCATCAGGCCTTTACATAAATAGTCCGACTGGTCAGTAGAAAACAAACAGGGCCTAGGCTAGTGTTGAATGAATGTGTGCACAAAATGTTTAGTTGATTACAGGATCACGTTTACAGGTCACGTTAACTGGAGAGGGAAAAGCGGGATGAAAAATGTGTGAACCGGACACGATATGAAAGGTGTTAGTTCGTTAAATTGTACATCGCAGTGTCCAATTATACTTCACAGAGTTATTCAAACCGTGGCAATTTGATTTCGGTTTTTTGCTATCTAGGAGAAAATCGGTTGCTTGTTTTCGTTCCCACCATGATTGCAGAACTATTTATTATTGACAAGACAACTTACTGAGTGAATATTACCCGTGGACAGGATTCACCTAAGAATTCGAAACGGTATGTACAGAATGCATTTGATCTACGGAATAATGCCTTGACTAAATACTGATAAATACTATTGTTTATTCGTCCATATCTTCATTGTTTCATACCCGTTAGTATCGCTGACTGGTTGCACTGAAATACTATTAAACTACCTATGACTAGAAATATTTTGGTACATTATGTTTGGGAAACTAAATATGAATTGTGTTTGCTGTTCATCACCCCGACAAGCGATTCAAATCTATCATATGCCCTGTACTGATTCGGTGCAAATCTAGACCTGGATGCTGACTAAACCGTGTTTTTTTTTGCGAAAGTGTTACTCCAGACTACTATCAGTTCTGCGTGTGCTAAATTGATGGACTGATCACTACACACACGTGTTCCCGTTTTGATTGAATAACTGGAACTGACTGGATGGAAACGATTGTGCCATCTTGAAAGGAACGTGAACCGAATTGGCAATCTGATTGTATCAGTGCACCGTGACATGCGCTATTCACGGAACTCCCGACAGCCGGACACGCCTCAGCAAGAAAATTGGATTGCCAGAAAATAATCCTTTTCAGTTCAATTTATACCTCAGAAATAACAAGATTAGATTATGATGGAGGAAAGCTATTGTAGATTTCGATGATTATTCAGATGATTTCACTTTTGCTTTGTTGATTTAGTAAAATAAACGTATAGTCAAATATCGAGCAGAGAACAGCTGCCCTAGCAAGACGTTAACTGGAAACATAGAGAAATACGAAAACCTAGTTAAAATGAAAAATGAAACCCAAAAGAAATTCTTGAATTCGTTTGAAAGTTAAATGAACTGCCCATTTGCAAATGACGGTAGATGAGTAATTTGAATTTTGACACATTGCACATTAATGATCACTTCTAGCAACTTCGCAAACAAAATCTATGGCAAACGGTTTCCCCGAAAAAGCTTCTGTTGTGAGTTTTTGGTTTATAAAAGACCGAATGGGACAGTAATTTTCCGGTGTGAAAACTTGTCCCATGATCCACATCTTCTGTGCTAGTGACATATTCACCTATAATCTATCTATCTATCTATCTATCTATCTATCTATCAATCTATATATATATATATATATAAAACTGTCTATCTACTCGACTATTTACATGCTCTTTTAACATTTTTTCGTCAATTTGTATTTACCCACCAATATCGTTTTCTGTTATATAATAAATGATATCGATTTAATTTTTGTTACTGATTTTAAATGCTTCCTATCTTACCACTCGGGCAAAATAGTTACATCGATACTTTTCTATTACTGTATATATATATATATATATATATCATGGATAAAAATACCTAATCGAGGGTTGAGATATTTTCATTTGAAAACTGCTGTTAGTGAAAATGTAGATCCAACTGGATAGAGCTGAATTAAATACCACATGCATAAGAGTTGCTAGGCAGCAAAATATGACTGATTTGTGGATTAATGGAAATTGCAAAAATGAATAATGTCACCAGAAATTAGTTAGATTAGCTCCCCGCCCTCCCTCCCTCGCAACCGTTGATACTGAATCGGTTCCTGTACATTGATTGTTGTCAATTCCAATTGGTTTTCAAGTTACGATTGATTAGTAAATGAATTAGAAAATAATCTTTTTCAGGATATTGTAAAATATGGCTTAGTCCCTGGCATTAAACTCCGGCTAATCTTTCAAAACTCGAACTTCTTTTGACTGAATGCTTATACAACGTATAACTCGCTACAACTTCCATAAAATGCCATGCAAGACACAAAAATAACTGAGGTCCAAAGGTGGAATGGCGGCTTTTAAATTTACAACCGTTTTCATGCTTTTCAAAGCCGATTCCAAGTTAGATGTTGAAATAGAACGAAAATATATTTTTGGTGTCTAAGTAGTGCTATTTGTCCACTTTAGATTGTTTACAAAATTACGGGTCAAATCGAAACTGAAGCAAGGGGTCCCTGTTAAACCTTTGATGCTTGATATGGGAGGCACCAGTATTTATACTGAAGTAAACGTTTTTCCAAACAACAATAAACAAGCTTTGATGAGTCTTCATAGCATTGTCTTTCCTAGTTCCATTATACTCAGCAGATGGAATGGTTCCGTATGTGAGTTGATACTCCCAGTTCGTCCGTAATGGTTGACCTAGACTATAATAATCCGACCCTATGATTCGGAATTCGATTGATGACACAAAATTTCACCTAGATAGGTCAATCATTCCGAGTAACCTACGGCAACGGGAATTTCGAAAGTCTGGAGCTTGCGGAAGCGATTGCAACCAAACTCGAGGATACGGCTTAGGTGCAAAACAGACGTTTTGTCTTGGTGATTCTATTCCCATTTCTGTTTTTAAATGCATCTTTTACCCCAATTACAAATTCTACGTGAACATTGCATGTATCTGCAGTAGTGATCGCTTTAGGTGGAACAACAATTATCTAAGATCTACATGGTCCCACGATGCTTTCTGTTTTTGTTTTAAGAAAAAATTACCATTGCTTAAGGTAGTGGATTCGTTTCATATCGGTATTGTCAATTCATTTTTCGCAGTCGAAAAACGTCAGTTGCCATGGCTGCAACTAGTGATGCGGTACCATCGGTTTCTTTTTTTATGCAACAAGGGTCTTATGTGTGAACAGCATAATCAGTCTCAATCGTGTTTGTTGTTTCCAAAAGTGACACTAAGCAGAACAAAGTTATGGGTGATTTGTAATCCGACCACTTTCCACGCACCATCCACAGTATCGTCGGTAAGTTGCTCCTAGATGAGGAGACCAAACGGGAACAGAAATGCTTGTACTATAATAATTCCCATTGGATAGGTATCGGGTGAAAAAGTATTTCTCCGGATACCTTTTTGCATGTATTCGTAAATTGAAAAAAAGACATGCAATCGCCCCAAATGAATCAGGAAGATCTCAGGCTGGATTCACGCTGTAAGTTTGCTCCACCGTAGAAATGGATTGAGAGGTGCAACTGATACTGTTTTAATCGCTCCACGTGACCTCCAGTCTCGTGAGAGAACAGTGCGCATTTGATTGAATCCAAATTTAAACATTGAGTCAAAGTCAGTCAGTCAGTCAATCGAGCAGTAGCTTTATGCATCGGTGATCGGTGAACTTTCAGCAATTTTACACCATATTTGTGGACGCAAATTTACAAAAGCATACAAGCTGAAGGGGAAAGTAGTAGCTATTGTCCCTATCAATGAACTAAGCAATTGCGACATTCTGTGGAAAATATCTCTTTGTCAACAATTAGACGGAAAAACCGAATTATGATTAGAAGAAGTAATTGCAAAATAAATTTATAACCTCAAGGATGTGGAAGGTGTAGGTGTAACTTTCGGAAATTCCTTGTTTAATGAGTGGGGAGTGTCTGAGGTTATTCTGTCAATACAATTTTCATATGCTTGTAGATTGCTCTCTATGATAGAGTCTGTACGTTTATCCCGAAGATGCAACTGTATGTATAGATATGTTTTAGAGATCTCGTCAGCAAAACAGACCTATTTGTGGATACTGCATATGATTCTTGAGCAAAAAGGGCAAACTCAACATCCGGAAAGTTTGAGGCATTCTGTGCGCGGACCAAACAATGTCGGTTAACTCGCCTTGTAATTTCCAAAGCGTTTTCAGAGGACGCGTATTTGAGCTTTTCAATTTGAGCGCGAGAATCGCTGAAACTTAACCGGTGGCGAGGATTTGGTGGATTGAAGGGAAAACCAAAACATATCAGTGTAGAAATCGGTGTGAATTGTCCCTAACGCGGGAAAAATCACAGTTAAAATAATTCACTTCATTGATTGCGCCTTTAACCTAGAACATCATCATTCATTGTGCCAGATAGGATGTGCTTTTGTTGAGAAATAAGCCATCTGAAAATTGATTCAACCAGGCTGCATATTACCATACATGGTAGAGAGTTGATACACAACACCTCAGCAATTCCGGAAGAAAACTACAAATCACAAAGAGTTTTGCAATGCACAGTAGTTGGTCTAACGATTTTCATAAAAATTACGGATTGTTTTTCATCATCCGGCCGAGGGCGAATGCGCTGTAAGACGTTAGACCAATCTATTCCTCGCAGACCCCTCGGTTCTTGTTTCCGAACTGGATTTGTACTATTGCAGAAGCACTTGCACAAATGGACCTTTGTACATGGCATGGCTGTCTCTAGCGTTCCAGTTGACTCATTCAACTGAATTGATTGTCAGTCTACCCCGCGGATATTGCCGAACAGGTAGATTGCATCAACAGATGTTATGGTCCATATCGAATCGGACCGTATCCATGTATTCCATCATTTTGTATCCTACAGTCGGAAGTGGGTGATGAATTCAACCGTGTGGTTGACTGGCCAGTGATGCGCAATACACTCCCGGTCCTTAGCTGCATGTGAAAACTGTACTGCATGACGAATTCTATCGTGCATGGAGCAAACCAGGCATGATCTGAAACGATACGAATCACTGTGTATAGATGCTTCACCTCCGGTTCAGTCCTCCATTGACCCAACTGAGGATCGAACGCCCCGACCTCACAGATGGAGTGCAAATATTCTGCCAGCTTGACCAATGGGCAGCTGATCAGACCGTTTTTCATTTTGTTTGTGCAACTATTACGCACCTATTCACAATGGTAGTGTAGAGACATTGTTCCATTTTCACTCCAGAATTGTGCGTGCTAGTGTTCGACCATTATCGTTTTGTACTTAGAGTTCTGCATGCTAGATTTACTGGATACTATGATTTCAGATGGTTGAATAAATACCACTGATTCTCATTCGGTCCTATAGACACTCCATTTTGGCAGACAGTCACCCTCTTATTTGATCTGGGCTCGTAACAAAAGATGCTGGTGGCAAACAGATCGAAAATTTCCAACAAGTCGAAGATTTCGTTGAGCTGAATATCTCAACTCAGGTATCGATGGTAATCCATACCCTAGACCTCGGCCCTCACTTGCGCCTATCTCGAGATGAGAAGCTAGCTGGCGAACTCCAATATTGATTGTGGTTATGCGGTAGAGTGAGTGTGATGAAAAGCATGCCATTGCAATCGGATGCCACATGACTGGTCGATCTCGCTATCTTCCTCACAAGTATTGACTGGTCTAATAGTTATTGATCTGTTTTGCATCCGATACCCTTGCCAATCGTTTTGACACAATTGCAATCAGCCCCTTCCATTTGGCTTACTTGTTTTCTCTTCCTAAACCCGGGGCTGTAAATTCCTCTCACTGATATGTTAACAATAGACGCACCAGTTACTGAGGATCTAATTTCCACCCCTTAGTAAACTGCCTCTTCCTTGTTGAATATAGCAGCACAGATTGTCATAAATAGAAAAAAACCAGCACAGCAGACGCGCTGTCAATCGTGCATGTGCCTTTATGGTTACAAAACCCATAAGATATTTTGCTCACTTAAGTAGGACAAAAACATCCTGAGCAATAGCTACTCTAAACGTTAATTTTTGAGTTTAAACCCTAACATTTTATGTTGCGTCTTTATGGGGTTGAAAACCATCACTGAAGTACGTTGCTTGAGCGATGAGGAGAAAGCGGACAGCGTTGATTGCGGAGCCACTGTGATGCATGCATTAGTCACTTGAATGCACATATTGTTTCTCATGTAATTCGGAAATCCCACTCAGAACATTATCTGCAACAGAGCTGAAAATTAAAAACGATTATATTCAACAGTGTTCAACTGAAGGTGAATAATTTTAAAGATGATGATGAGATGATTTAATGAACAGCGGAAAGCACTGGGCAGCTGTTTCGTCCCGTTTGGGACTCGAACCGCCAACAGTCGGGTTGGGAATTCAAACCCTTACCCCTAAGCTACACGGTCGAAGGCCATCACCTTGTGTCAATGGCTCAATCAATTTAGAGTATCAAGCTTGGATTAGCCCATTCGCTTGTTCAGAGGCACTAAACACACTTGATTGTCTTGGTCTTGGAGTGAAACACACCCTAAATCACCAAGAGTGCCTGATGCCTCTTAATAATCCAATGGGCTAATCCAAGCTTGATGCTCTGAAAAAGATTACTTTTCTTGCATGAAGAACACTAATCGCATTGCTTCAATTCTCTTCCGATTTCATTCATTTTCCCCGTCAGCGAAAAAAATGATCAGCGTGATGCTTTGGTATCCCTCGGAAACATGCATACACACAGGCGGACAGATACAGACAGACAGACAGACAGACAGACAGACAGACAGACAGACAGACAGACACACGCAAGTCAATCAGTCGAAATTTCATTAGCCCACCGCAGAATTATGAATTATACGAGCTATTAGTCTTTGGATGTATCTTCTCTACGACAGTGGGCCAATACATTTCGATAATGCACCTTACTCATTCATACTGGTTACTGGTGTCGGGGCTTTGGAGGCGACACGCACGCACTTACGCACGCACACGAACTCATAGACAGACAGTGACATACCGCACACACACACACACACACACACACATCAGATCAAATATACCGACATTGTTCTCAGTTCCGCGTGGGTGTGTAGAATATAATGAAATTAGGAATAAACCGGAACCATGGAGTCTCATGGAACGGGATAAATGAGAGATTAACCAGGCCCGGCCCTTCAAATTTGAGACAACAAGTGCGGTACACGGTCATCAGCATTTGGGGATGGGAGAACGGAAGTTACACGGATGATTCATTGCGGTACATGCGTGGACGGCGTGCTCGCGCTTCCAAAACAGGAAACGCCGGCGGGAAACACGCCCCTTGGAATTGCGCATTTGCATCAACCGAGACAAAAATATCAAAAGGAATGTGCCACATATAAGCTGCTAAAGTTTTGGAACAGTTCATACATAGTCATGTACAAAGTATAACACGATATGACCATTAAATGCATTAGTCGATCATGAGACCGTTTGGGTGAACGACATTTCAACGTCTGTTTCTGGACCTCTTGGAGGGCACACAGTGTAAATCAGCTAGTCCCTTACTGTACATAATACCGGTTGCCCTCCTCAAAAATGTAGTCCATCAAGTAGTCTATAGATGTAACATTTGTAGGCCTGTGCTCATAAAGGACGACTCACTATGATTGGTTGCACATTTTCTGTCTCGTTATCAGTACATTTGAAAAGCTTTCGATTTCGGTAATTTGCGAACGACGCATGCATTTGAACATCATTATTGCTTGATGTGTGCAAATAAGTTTCGAACGTTCCACTGCCAGATTAGGTGACCGCATCACCAGAGATTCATCTCTGCGTCAAAAGAGAAGTTATGATGAGGATGATCGGACCATCCTCAGTATTTATTTACTGATAGTTAGGGGATCACTATAGAAGAAAACAGATCACGGTCTCGGTATTCAAAGATATAATGATATAATAACTTACAAGCTCATGTTTTTCGCGTCCCATAGGTTCGTGTTGTGGTTAAAAGACAGTGATACAAAGAATTTTTTCTGTACAGTGTATCATGATACGAAATTCTTCCATTGCTGCACGCAGCTTCAATTATGTTGGAATGTATGGAGTGCTAATGTTTCATCAAGTCTCAGTTTGAAACATTCAGTGCTTGGTGCACAGACGATGTGGGGTGAAAGAGAGTTCCAGATCGAACACAGCGTGACTGCAAATGACTGACACAGGCATTCCATTCGGCATTTTGAGACCACACTAGTTTGAACTGATATCCTCCAAGATGAACACTGGGCGATAATTTACCAGCGGGCGATACGGTTGGCTTGGGTTTTGTACTATTTTGTATACCATAATCATATCTTCTCTGATGCGCCGGTAGTGATTGGAATATAACCCTAGCGACTTCAGTCTCTCTGTGTATGAATAACGATTCAATCCCAAAACCATTTTGGTTGCTATCCTTTGTGGACGCTGCAACATCTTGCAATCACGTTGTAGCCATGTCTGGATCCCGTACTCCGTGTGTGGACGAATGCATGTTGATAGTCGACTGGAGAAAAGCACTGACTCAAACCAGCCAGAAATCCGTTTAAGAAAACCAACATTCTGTACCGCTGCGTTCGACACGTTGGCGCAGTAAAGTGAGCAGCTTAATTTTTCTTGAATGATAATGCCCAGGTCCTTGTCCTCCGTATGTATAAATCTATATCGGGTAATTACATTGTTTATTTTTTTGCACACAGATGATATCGGGGCCATGAGCACCGTTGCTACTTCCTTTGGCTTCATAAAGTTCCGATTTTTTCTCCCACGTGCAACTGTATGCGGTGTCCATATGATCTGTGATCGGAGAGATCTGGCCGGGAACGTGTGATTAGTGATTCAAATAACCCCATTACCAAGCCAGTTTTTTCAACATTAGGCCCCATAAACATTGGCAGGTCCGTCGTTCTTTTACACTGGTGTTTCTCATTCTGCAAACCGTCGAGGTAAGATGCTTTTTCTCGGACTATTTATTATACTTCAAAAGTAAAGGGTTTCATGCCAAAACAATACACTAGGACATAATGAATTTGGAGCCCTAAACCATTTGTTTGTTGTCCAGGGGAAACGATGCACAATGAGTGTGTTCAAAAAAAAGCGCCAGGTCAGATTGTATTGAGTAAGAATGACTAGTCTGACTGTGCTGTCCACTCATTGCAACAATCGCGTGAGTTGTGGTCAACTTGTGTGCGCCAACAAAAACTGGTAAGAGCAACAGAACAAGGGAGTAAGTACTTCAATCTACCGCATTACTCAGTAGTCGTTTCTATCAGATTGGGTGGACCTGACTGGCCAGACTGTCACCTTTAATTATTCAGAGGTTAAAAAAACGGCGCCACTTATACACACCGACTGGAAGCGAGAGAGAGAGAGAAAGGGAGTTTGGCTCTTGGCAACAATACACATGCATATACACAATGCAAGAGTATTATCGATCGATTTCTTTATTTTCAAGATGAACGGGTCTGATGAATTTTATCGCGCCTAAGTTTTCGAGCATTAATCATATTGGTGATCCGAAATCAATTTTACAATCGTTTCTGTTAGCTCCGATTTTTTTTAAAAGATCTTTCTAATTCATTCCGTCTGTTCCGTCCGTTCCGCAACTCGATGTGTGTGTGTGTGTGTGTGTGTGTGTGTGAGGCGCGTAAGGAAATGATCTGTGTGTTTCACAATACCGTTTCACACGTGACCTCTTATTTGGATCGCTATGCTATCTATTCGGACCACCTTTTATGTTTTTCTGTTCTCTGTTGCTCTATTTTGACTGGAAACATATACACATGAATATCGTTTGGAATGGTAAAAGTCATGGATATCGGTAGCAGAAAATCTTAGTAGGTTACTGTTCATCGTGTAAACGTGTTCGTCGGGAACGCATCCAAACAGGCATTCATGTACACGGACGTTTTTTTAGTCCTTCGTTCATAATGTTCAGAACCTGTCCAGAATCGACCATTTACAATAAGAAAGCGGTGCTATTTTGAATAGTGTCATTGCAGCGTTTTCATGAACTACCCGGCTCTCTGTAAGTGAGCTACTGACCATACCATCATCGATACTGACAAGATGCGCAAAACAAATACAGTCTAAGAGAGAGTAGATCACGGTACTATGATTTTCTACCGCGGGGCTTATGGTTTCGACTATGCTTTGTTGTCATCGTCCATTATTTCCCAAAGTGACAGTGACACTATGATAAAGAGTGGGCGTGTCGCGCTTACGTTGATAATTTCACCGTCCCGTATTTTATCCCAAGTAGTATTCGTTCGTTTTGGGGGAAGACTCGATGATAGCAAGAGCATGATACATCAGAAAGAATGCAAGAATGTGAGGTCAATTATACTCCGGGAAAGTGGCCCACACCCAGACATTGAGGAGAACGTCGCTCATTTTGATGGATTTGACCTCTTCCGAGGCGACGGAATGCGAACTTGCTTCACAGATATGGCGGAGCGATTACTTTCGTCAGCAGAAAATGGTGCGAAAAACACTCATCAATTTTTTCACTTCAATAATTCTAAGATAACTAGTACTTTTGGTTATTGTAAGCCTTGATTTCTATATTTCGCTCATTATATTATACTAACCAAATATGAAATGGCTCCGGACACGCCGGCTTCTGATGTTTCTTCATTTGTTGACTGTTTCTCTTCACAACTTGCAACTGGTTTAGATCAGTCTCTATACGTTGCTGCCGGTGATTTTGATCGTTTTGATATATCTTTCCTGAAATCAAATCTTATACATTATTTCCACTCAACTTGAAGTTCATTTTGATGAATTACGTGTAGACAACCCAGAAGTCTTTATCACTGATTGGCGGGCTCCCATAGGCAACTCAAACCATTGCTCTATTTTGCACATCTAAATTTACGGTGAATACTTTCATCACCAAGTGCCTCATTTTACATTTAAAATCAGAATCGCTTGGAGACTTTGCTCGTCTGACAGTGTAACTAGACTAAGTGAGGTAACTTCTTCTATCGATTTCACTGTGTTTTCCAATGCTGACAGGTATTCCAGTTGTGAGCATGTTGCATGTTACCCTAACTTTTTGTGGGGATATGTGGTCTGCCTTGAATCAGCTCTCTGGTTCACCCAGTATCTCTTTCCCGGATATTGAGTAGTTAAACCGTCAATCCGCGAAGGTTTTTATACTAAATTCAACACCATCTTCATGCACTGGAGAGAACCAATCTGACACCTCGATGGAAGTTTTGACGGTGTTAAAGTCCTTTAGATTCAACAAGGCACATGGCCCTGATTGATTGCTTGCCGTCCCGTTGAAAAGGTGTGCTCAACCGTTCGCTTCACCTAATTCCGAATTGTTCTATTTGTGATAGTCGTCTGGAAGTATTCCTGATTGTTGTGCAGTTGCTCAGAAAACACCCATCCACCGAAAATGCTGATCCAAATACCATCCGATTGCTTGCATATTAGCACGATTGAAAAATATTTCAAAATATTGCTTCTAAACCGGGAGAAATCTCCTATTTTTAGCTCATGACTCTCGTTCATTTGATTTCAAACCTTCACTTTCGAATCTCGATGCTTTTGCTCACAATTTTCGCTCCGTTTTGTCCTCATTGGACAAAGGATCTGGCACTGTCCGTTTTTGTTTTTCTTGATTATGTCAATTCTTTTGGATATCTTTAATTCGACAGTCTCATTCAGATGAGACGTTTTCCAGATTACGGTCCGGCATCGGACGTGTTGAATGTACCAATCAATTACCTCTCGCATAGGACGCGTTTCACTTTTTGTAACGGTGAATCTTCCTCCCTACTAGAGGTCAAATCTGCAGATATACAGATATTCCTTTTATCCCTAACACGGACACTCATTACGTAACGCTTGTTTTGGTAATCAGCCTGAACTTGCTGTTGACGGCACTATGATCTCCAAAGCTCACTTTGTCAACCAATTTGGGTTTACTATGACACAACATTTCTTGGTTCAAGCCTTTTGAAAACCTTTACATTAGGGTTCGTGGATTATTCTGCTACGCTTACAGACTTGAAATCCCCGGCGTTCTCCTATATGCAATTCTTGAATTTGTGACAGCCTGTATTCATCCACCTATTTTTCCCGGTGCGCAGAAGAAGGACCTTGTTCTTCTTTCCAGATCTCTTAAATCTATTTGTCGCGGCAGTGCCACTTACAAAACTGTTTAGTTTGATTTCATTGTGATCAACAATACGACGCATGCGATAGATTTATCAACCATTTAATCTCAAATCAAGAACATGGCCTCCAGGTCCATATAGACAAATTTGAGTCTTATAGAAGTATGCGTCCCAAATTTAGGACCCCTCGTGCAAGTACTACCACATGCTTAATCAGTAATGTTCTTTATTTGACTAGTATCTTAGTAAACTCAGCAGCTAGCATTAGTACCTCGGAAAATAACCTGTCATATTAGCTTTTATCATATGCATTTGTTTTTCATTTAGTAAGTATTTATTGTTATAATTTCAATGGTCAATTCATTCATCAATGTAACGTCGAAAATGTTGAAAAACCACCCAGTAACACGAAAATTTATTCACAGCCTGACATAAGCATTGCCGACTAATAAGAACTATGGCATTCTATCAACCTGGTGACTTACTCATTACTCCCCCGGTACGACATTTAATTAATTATGCTGATTATATCGCTCAGTATCTAACCAATCAAAACCAGTGCGTATAACACAAACGTATTCCATTTCGTTCAGTATCCCACTTCATCCGGTTTTCATCCGAATCCCGATGCATGCCTTGAAGTTAGTTTTACTTTAAACTTCAGAAAACGTTGATGGTCATGGTGTCACACTTGAAACAGACCTTCGTTGTTTCTTATATACCCAAACTGTTGCTCAAAAGTTAAAAGTTCTCTTTAGAGTATCAAGCTTGGGTTAGCCCATTTGATTGATTGTTCAAAGGCACCAGGCAATCTTGATGGTTCTCGGTGTGGGTTTCACTCCTTGGGAGATCGTTAATTCCCCACTGTTTTTACGCACTTAAATGTAATGGAAATGCTTGTGAGAATCATCAAGAGTTCCTGGTGCCTCTGAACAAGCGAATGGGCTAATCCAAGCTTGATACTCTAAATTGATTGAGCCATTCGCACAAGGTGATAAAACCGCCGACCGTGTAGCTCAGGGGTAAGGGTTTGAAGCCACGACCCGACAGATCGCGGTTCGAGTCCTGACAGGGACACAAAATGTACGCATTGCTGACGAGTCCCAAACAGGGCGAAACAGCTGTCCAGTGCT
>UZAN01000020.1:0-22345 GCA_900618425.1 Echinostoma caproni | reverse complement strand
CAGGAATAAATACACTGTACCCATAACCATCTATATATAAGTATGCTATTGCTAGCTGAAGTGGGTTTTCAAAAGGAGGGTGATGTTGCACGAGTTTGGTCAACACCAGTATATATATATATATATATATATATATACTTGGAGGTATAAAATAACGAGTAGACGAACATTAACGCAAATAATTCTGAAGTTCATTGGTCGTCAAGGAAGGTATAATAGGGAATTTTGCGAGGTAGGGTTGAACCGACATCAGATGTGCGAAGCGGTTACCGACACATCCAATCGATTTTGACTCCACCGGCAATCTACAGAACCTGATCATATTTTACTCCTATGTAATACAGAATCTGTTAATCTGTGAATGAGATCCGTTTGTAAAAAAACGCGTAGATTGAGCACTATGTGCGGAGTTTTTTCATGTGAATTCCAAGATTGATTAGAAATATGGCTGACAACTCTAAATATCTTCAGATTCAACATGTAACATTATGCTCCGCAACGGTGAAAGGCCGGGAGAAACGGAACGGATACGCAAGCTCTACTCAAAAGTGCGTTCCGAGTTCTGTAACCACAGTCGAAAACTGAGATGTTTCCTATCCGGGTGAATGCAGAGGTTACGATCTCGGAGCCTTTCGAGTAAGTCAGGGACTAACAATCCCATAGCTTCTTAAGTTCCAAACCCTCCGTTCAGTAGTAGACTAGCAAAAATCATAATTCCTCTCCATCACAACAACTCCTACACAAACTATAACTAGAATTAATCAAACAACCCGATTCTTGTGTACTGTGCTCCCATTCATAAATTACCTGTTCGTGAATTTCTATCCATACACAAGGGAGGGGGAAGACGTAAATCTTCGGTAACAGCATTTATTCGATTCGAGATGATTACATAACAGCAGCAAGTGACAAACGGTGAAGTCTGCTAGTTGGATACGGAAAGCGTTAGACAAATCGTGATAAGCAATTTACAAATTCGTACGCTTCCGCGTCTCTCTGGCAGTGGTAAACTTTCTGTGAGAAGTGGAAGGCTACAAAAAAAGATATTTCAGTGTCTGTGGAATACTGGCTCTGGTGAGAATAAACATATTTTTTGTAAAAAAAAAACGTATAATTATACAGCGGACGCTCAACGTGTAAATGTTCCCGGCAAAAGTATTCGATCCAAAATTACAATCTGAACTGGGCTCGGGATCAGTTCGGGGACGAATTATCGATGTCAACTAAGCCTCGTCAAACACGTTCTAACTGCTTGTTCGAAAGTGCTCCACTCGGCGATTGTGCGCATTTGTTAATCGATAAAATTGACAATCCCTGCTCATTCGGAAGAACGCAACGCAAACAAGTCCGACTATGACAATCCTGTTGTGCAACGCTTATATGATTTTTCCCGTCTCAAAACATCGATCGTTTAATTTACTTTACAATCAGACTATTGAATTTCTGTAGACCTTGTTTTCAAAAAACATATATTGCCCAAATTCAACTGATTATACGATGATCACGCTCGCACTCAAACTCACTCACACACACACACACAACGGAAAGAACATGCATAAATAGTGGCACATTACCTAGCAACACAGAACGTAAACTTTTGATCACCTGTCCAAATAAATGATATCTGCTGTTTATTGTTTACTCTGCCGAGTATATGCGTGTCGATATTTGTTTGAAAACAGAGATGTGCTTGTTTACCTTATGCAACCGGAAAATCGATCAACTGAAACACCATCAGTACAAACAGATGTTTGCTTACTGTGTTCACTTGTAGCCATCGATTCACTTCCGCATTGTTACACTTTACAGGCGACTGGATCCCACAACTCCCCGCACAGTCTGATCGTATCGCTAATGCCGTATTTCTGCGATTTGTGAGGATCAAACATCGAATGCGTGTGTACGGCGCGGCGCGGGGGGAGGGAGGTGGAGAAAGCAGTGCAGAGATGTTTGTTTGGACTCATACAGATACTCTCATACTAAACTACTAACAGTCGCGGGAGTGAGAACCCCATGGTCGCGAGAATCTATTGTTCAGTGATGGAAAGCGTGAAACAAAACCCAGGGAATACGAGTGTAAACTAAACCTTTTCCGATCAAACCTTAGCCAAAACTCGTAGTTCTTCAGCGTCGACGCAGAAACTTTATTCACGCCGCAGTAGGCGAGTCAGATTACAAAAAAGTATCGCAATATACTCTGATGTTAATGACTGTTCAAAAAAATTATTTTCTACAAATATTGATATTGCAAAGCTTAGTTAAGAAATGAGGTGTGAGGGTTGCACACTGCATCACATGTTGACTGGAGAAGATTTAACCGATGTGCGTGTATCGTTAAACTAGTTCACACATCCCGTACACAACCAGCGCTTCCGTATAACATGAGATACTCCAGTGAGTAAAAATCTCAAATGTAACACAAACGGTGAAGTGTTTTGCATTCACAAGCCCTGAAATGAATCAAAAAGTGATGCAAAGAGAAAAAGGAATGCGTCGGTACAACATCTCCATCGAAAGTGAGCTCCGTTTTCTTTTGAGACATGGGCACATTAACAGGCTGAGGATACTAAACACCATTTACAACAATACACCTTCACTATTATCATCAGTTTATTAGCGTTGCAGCATTTGACAGAATTACCATGATCAAGGCTCAAGAATTACAGATTTCGTTTAAAGTTTGGTGGGAAAATGTGCACAGTGCACACAGTGTCCTTTTTGAACGATTTTTATTATCCTCGGCATGTTTATTTATCCACTTCTCATGAACAGAGTTGACTTTAAGTGGTGACGCAAGAACGATAGGCATTTACTTTTGCGTGGTACTACTTTCTGATTTATTTCAGCGCTTGTGAATGCAAAAAAGTTCACCGTTTCTGTTACATTTGAGATTTTTACTCACAGGAGTACTGCATGTTATATGGAAATACTGAGGCTGTACGAGATATGTCAAATGGTTTGACGACACGGGAACATCGTTTAAACCTTTTCCAATCAACAAGTGGTGCACCTTCTCATTTCTTAACCAAACTTTGTAACATCAACATTTGTTTCCCTCAGAGTATATTCCGATACTTTTGATTTGAATCGCCTACTGCGGCGTGACTAAAGTTTATGCGTCGAGGCTAAAGGAATACGGGTAGTGACTAAAACGCAGCAGGTTTTAGCTAAACGATTACGAGACGACGCTAAAGAACTGCGGGTTAGGGCGAAAGCTCGATAGGAAAAGGTGTGGATAAGGTGCAAACTTGATCCTGTATTTCTGGTGTTCACGCTCAAACCAAAGGTCACTGAAAGAAACCTTTTTGAAATCGATAATTAGAGCGATTCAAAGGATCGGAAATCATTATTTGAACGAATAGCATAGTTCCATTATCGGTTATATCTACTAAGTTTAAAGTGCTACACGCAACTTTCAGGAAGATAGTTGCGGCCATGCAAGCGACGCCCGAGATATCAAAATAAGGGAACTGAGAGGTGGTTAATGGATTCGAACACGCGACCTCCGGGTCACTGTTAGATTCACATTTCCCCACCACCGACATGCCATCCATTTAATTGCTGATAAAGCTTGACAATGAATGGATCCAGTAGATTCAATGTTTCCACTAAAATCTTGCACACAAACACATTGGTAGGTGATCCCAGGAATGTCACCTCATTCATTTCTTTTGTACATTTTGGTCGTCACATTGGGCAATATATTTGTTTATAATATTTCGCTTTTGTCCATTAGGCTAAATAAGAATTGCCATTCACAGGATCATTTACAAAATTCTCTCTTCGTGTTGTAGGTCATTGTTTGGGCCTTCAGCTCGTATCGGGTTCAGACTGAGACTTCTGTCAGGAATAGTCATCTGACCTTTGATACCATTTTGGCTCATATGTGTGTGACTGCGTGGCCTTACATACATTGATTCGGCTTTCACTGGTTTGTTAACACAACGTAGGGACGCAAGACAGAGTCTATGATCCAGGTATAAACCAAGTGATCGTGGGTGAACAAGCTTCTACCTTTCAGTTTGTTGCGCGCAATGCTACGAAATCATTTCGCCGCTAATGTTGTTTTGCTCTGTCCACTGGATTTCCTCACCCTATCCGAGGATATAGATGCTCCTGTTCGAAGGGTAAAGACAAATCGATATTCTCCAGGATAACGTGTCATATTTTCAGAATCATTTCAATAGACAGTAGAGTTGTTCATTTCAAAGTACTCGTTGGTTTTTTCGCCTGTGTCCAACTGTTTTTGACAAAACGGCGAATAAAGTTGCTGCGTAAGATGTCGTAAATCTTTCTTTACAAGTATCTTGAAACTGCAAGGGTCAGAAAAATAAAATAAACAAATATTCCTTACTGCCATTTTATCTATTGAGTATACAACTGTGCAGCCAACTTTCAAAAAAGGGTCCGTGGCCATATACAGAAATGAAGAGATAGACGGCGATGATGAGGCTTTAGATCAGATTCTCCATGTCGTGAGTTCGATGATCTGAACCCCTTGAACACCGTCGCGTCTGAGTCATTCTGAACTGAACATCAACTGTAGTAATTCAGTTTGATACTTTTGATAACTATGGCAGAAAAATAGACTGAACAAAGCACAATCCATTGAATCTGCATTATTATTATTATTGTGAAATGTGTGGAGGACGCTTATTGTACAGCGAACAGATTGAACCTGGATTGAAATTCCCGGAAACGTATTGTTGAACAGCATGAGTGATGTGAGCTCATCGACCCCCGTGAAAATCGGATCAAGAAATTCAGGAAGCAGACCAGTGCACGAACCACTAAAAACCAGTAGGAAGCTGTTAGTCAAATTACTTCACTGCGTCTATGGACATTACACTATCATGCATTCTTGTAAGCTTATAGTCAGTTTCCACCAGCACTGATACCCCAATTCACAGTGAATACTTCCTATCAAATTATCGGTGACATAAATCGGCACGATAGGGCCATCGATACTATGGATAACCACGGTCTGTCTGCACCAGTTCTCTGGCCCCGAAGACTGTTCTGGTGCTAGTAGCGTCCTGTGAGCATAAATCTCCGTTCACGCCAAGTAGCTGAAAGGTGGTCAATTGATGGGGAGAGAGGAGTTAGCGCTTTTTGGAACGGACACAATCTTGATCAGTACCTAATCGGAGGAAGAAATATCACTTATCAACTTGGCTGTGTTCATCACGTGTGGTATGGAATACCTGGGAATTTTGCCTCCAGGCTAAACAAAGTGAGAATAATATGATTTATCGACAAAGGTTCAATAGATTGCCAATAAGAACATAACTTCGTATTTCATCAATAATCCGTACATATCCAGCAGTCGGTAGTGATCTTGACTAGCGAAACAACTTACCTCAAACTACTTAACAGAATCGGGACCGCACCGTGCGTTCGCATTTGCAATGCCAAATCAGGCAGAGTGGCCAGTTGAGACACACACGAGGCAGCGTAAACAGCCGCAGGGGACAGACCGAAAACGGTTCGCAAAGATCGAACGCAAATTCGTTCGGCCAATTGGTAAAAATCTCGTGCGTTTTTATTTTTGTATTTGTTCAAAATCTCTGTGTCCGATGGATTGGTTTCAAGATTTCCGGGAGTCTGGAAAACAATGATTCGAGACTAATGTAAATGTGGAACACATTTGAAATACAAAGGAATTGTGCGTGTAACTTCAGGAGCAGAGGTGGGGGTGGGGTAGGGCAGGTGACAAGGAAGGCTGTTTTTGTCCACGTTAGGACGGAGTCAAACAACATACAAACGTTTTTGTCCGTAAAGTCGCCTATCCAATATAAGTATAATCTATTTTTTGTCCAGCATGAGGTGTTTCAGTGTTTACTGGGATATTTATTGAACCATACAGTCAGCACATGGTTAAGATGTAACACAAGCGTCCATTGTTTGTGAAGACTGCGAACAAGTACTACCGGGGATCTCATCTACAGGACAGAATAAAACCACGGAAAGCGAACTGCAATGGAAAAAGTAGAAAGTTTCCATTAGTTCAGAGTGTGTCAGTTGTCAAAAGACCTCGTCAAATAGGAAATCTCTCTGAGTTCAGATTGAAAAACGTGTTTTAGAAAGTTCGCACTAAAAACAACCGTACTCTGTAAAATCATACTACTTAGACCACAATATGAGCCGAAGATGAATAAAATGATGATCATTCTATAATAGACCGAAATAATCTATAGTGTGCATTTAATGGATCATTAGCTAAGACTCTCCCGCCAGAACTCGAGGCCAAAGTTAGGAGTGGACTAATTTGGACAGCTGCAAACAACTACGCGGGCTACTACCAACTCGCAAATCGCCTTAATGTGAACTGAGCACATGATGGACAGTCTGTGACACGGACTTGCCCCGCCCCAAACAGTAAGCCAAAGTCTATCTTCCACTTCAATCATGAAGACAGATTGCAATTTTCGTCATATAAAAACGTGCGTAATAACATTACAAAAAACGTCATTATAATACATTCCTTCAATAAGGATTAATTTTAGCCGTCAATTATGACTTCCTCTTTCTTCCTCGGTCCGTCAAGGAATTTTATGCAAAAGGAGCCGTCACGACAATTTTTTAAGAACAGTTAATACGAATCCTGCAAGCTTCAGGGTGGAACAAAAATGTAGCCAACCCACTATCATCACTTTAGTGCCGCCCCTTCGACTCGGTACGTGTGTATGCACTGGGTGTTGTATTTGCTCTCTCGCTGTATTAACTAAAGTCTATTACAACGATAAAAAACGTTTGAGCATCCAAGAGAGCAAGCACAGTTTCTAGTTGCATTCTAAAAGTGCGCCAATAAAACCGATCATCACAGAGTGAATCGTAGACAATTGGGAGGGGGATAAAAATTACAAAATAACTTAAATACGCATCAGAACAACTGATTAGATCCGCTTAAATGGGATACGGGTAGCGCGGTGGTTTATTCGCTGTCATTGGCGTACTTTGGACCTTATGGTCCGAGATTCGAGCCCCACTATCGCCACTATACTTTGGTGGTAGACAGCTGTGCTGTCGTCCGGTTCAATAGCACACCTAACCTATCGGGGCCTTATGTGGTTCGCCACTCCAAGTCCCGGGGCTAAAGTGACCGGTTTCCATCACTGAACGGTAGGTCTTCGTGAATATCGGGTCCGCCCTGTCTGCTGTTTATCACGCTAAAAAAAGCGTATAATAAAAAAGCAAATCTTCGGTATTTGAAATGTCATCCTGCTGAGATAGCTTTGTATTCTGCTCCATGAGGAACTAAAGATTGAAAAACTCCCTTTAGTTGAATGAAGTTTATCTTAATTACCGTTGGTAAAACGTGGTCGTGCACTAATAATTCGAATTGGTGTCCGAAATTATGGCTTCCATTTCTATAGATTCTTACCGAAATGAATGGAATATTTGAGATAAACACAAGGTGATTTTCGTCCGGGCCGAGGTTGTTGCGTAGACAAAATTTTCATCTTCTGTCAGCTACTAAGACACTGTTACATGTAGTTTGGTGCACAAAAGTTGACTTCTCTGCAAAAATATCTTTTAGGACACGATGTATTTGAAACATATTCTACACTAAATCAGGCGCTCCATCGAGAGATCTCAGGACGACTGAGGGGTTACAACATGATTCCGGCTATCTTCGCCATGTCCAATGAAGTACAAAACGAGTGCCACAATCTATCGTCTCTTTTCAATTTTACGGTGAGTAATATTCTTGAGTAAACATTGTCCGTCCTTGAAAATTAAGGTTCACAGTCTCTACTAGAGTTCTTCACTGATGGATGCTATACAAATCACGCAGGCACGCGGCAGCGACTGAGCAATAGTGGTTTTTTAGCTTCACCAAATATAGGCAAAAGGTGCCCTCGTTTTATTGGACATATTTTAACAACTCCAACGGAGAATAAACTATACAAACTGGCAAAACGATATGATTATATATATATATATATATATTCCTCCCAATAACCTCATTTGCAACATCGTGTAATTTTGGAAGGACAGCTTTTTCAGTAGTATTGGTTCTTTATCGGACTGACTCTGAAAGAGCTGTCCATCCAAAATTACACCATGTTGCAATTGAGGTTATTGTGAAGAAAATACACTTCCTGAGTAAAAGTATATGACAAAGGATTGCCGGATACGCACGCTTGACGAGCGGTAAGAATCGCAAAACAGGGGATATGCCTCCAGTGAAATCTGGTCGAGTTGGTCATCTGTTGCCTAATATGAACCAGAGAATGACCGATTATCCAGACGTTTCGTGAATGCAAGTCGAACTGTTAAATGCGTCCCAAAAGAGATCTTGCCGATTACTATTTGGATTGGTTTTCCTCATTTAATTAACAATTAACAATTTAACAATTAAATATCTGTACGAACTTGAAGAACCGAGCAGCCCCATCGCGTCCTCATCAATTTCATTTTAGACTTTTGAGTGAATTTTATCTTGATGTGTTCAAGAATTCAATCAATCTTTCGGATGTCAATCAGTTTGTTTTCTCGAGGATAGCGCCCCGTCATCGACATTGTGATATGTTTTGACTATCGCATTGTCTTAGCCATTGAGACTAAATACAATATATATGCTCCGTTTTATTTTTCTGAATATAGAATCACATTCATTTCCCTAGACAGAAAATTACTTTTTGATATTCTTGAACAGTCAATATTCAAGCTGACTGTGTGATTTTATCATCGATCAATATCAATTTGTCTGTTTTGATTGTATACAATTCATTGGTCGTTTCAGGCCTTACAAGAATACTTACAGGTACTCTTTTTTATCTTTTTCCTTTCATTTTTACAAACAAAATCGTCCTCCCGACGCATCCGCTTTTACATTCAAGAACGCTGATGTTATTGTTGCTGGTCGCTTGTCTCACTCTAGCTCACCCGTAAGTCTTTTGGTTAGGAATCATGTATGCAATCCATTTTATGACGTACCACCATAGAATAAGCTTTGGATTCCTGGTCTATATCCAGCATATAGTCTTCAGTAGCTCCAGAAGATTCAAGAAACCTACACCGGTTCGAGAAAAAAACGAAAACACCCGGTTGTGCTCAAGTTTATTCTATTTTTCTCACTTTCTCACTGAACTTATTGTTCTCATGCTGTCTTCTGTAGTCTGCCTGCTAAGGTTTTCGTATTTGTCAAACGGTCACTAAAATGGACCTCAAAATGCGGTTCAATGTCTTATATATTCCACCCGCGTAATACTTCTCTTACACGCTATACTTCTATGTCGGCTTCTCGTAATAAGTTCAAACTGACACATTTCCGATTGCATAACTTTTTCCACAGGAAACGAACTGTTTTTTTTTTCAGTCAAAACATCATATCAACCTGCTGAAAATTTGCCTCTCTTTCGGAAAATTCAAGTGCATTCCCGAGTTGACTTGACCTAATCGCAGACTGTGCAGTCTGTGAATACTGTGCGTTCATTTGAATGCTTAAACTTTGTCCTTCAGGATATATCACTACATGCCACATGCGTCTGAGTTCAGACTTTGTGCTCAACAAATCACGGTTTGATAAACTTTATAAGAAAGATCACTTACGAATGGGCGGGATACTGTCAGTACGACTACTTCTAGCCACAGTTCCGGAGTTACACAGATCAGGAGAGTCGAGCGGTAATGATGATGATGATGATGATGATGAGGTTTGAGCTCACGGCCTCCGGGTTAACTGAACCGCTTATTTGCACTAAACAAATGAGGAATCTTTCCCCAAAGGGCGTCACTTGTGAATTGTAGACAAATCAAAAACTCATATCTTTCAGCAATCTGGAGGGAAGTATTCACCGATAACACTGAGGAAAAACGATGTGCCGATAAATTAACTCACCTCGACTTCGGATGATGATATCGGTTGGATGATGAGAGACAGCAAAGAAGGAATATAATCGGAAGCAGCGGGCAGATGACATCGAATGTGTTTCATCTGCAGCATGTGCCTCAAAATACATAACGTCATTCTAAAATGCAAAAAGTAAGGAGAGAAGGATGATCTGAATAAGTTTACTTTCAAATAGTTGTGCGAAACGAAGATTACAGTAAAAAAACAGCATTTTTCGTTACTAAATCCTTTTTTGAGAAGTCAGACATGGTTTTGGTATTCTTACCGCTGCTTTTACGCTTGTTTTAAGCAGACAAGCTCGCTGATATTAGTGCGCTTCGCTGAACTATACTTCAATATATTTTTTGCCTTGATTTACCGCTTTATTTCACAACTAAGCTGTGCATTTGCTCCGGGACATCTAAAGGTGATGCACGTTATGTTTGGCCAACACAAAATCTCCATTGTCCGAATATACCATCATGACACATTGTAAGAAAACACAGAGTAGAGAACAAGGCCGTTTGTGGTGATTCTTCTACAGGCTAATACATCACAATTTATATTAGGGGGGAGAAATCATGAAAAGTTGGAAAAGAGGTAATTAACATTCCAGTTTTATGACCAGATGTTGCTCACACTATGGTCTTCACACATGCGCATTGGTTCGGGTCATTAGGAGTTGATGGTGGGATGGCTGAGGCATGTGTGGTATTAGTCATGGTAGACCGAGTGTTCCTGCGAACTGTCTTTAGGAGCGCAGGGGGGATTATGTGGGTGGATTCCGATCGCTTACACCTTGGCCAGAATGTGACTCCTAATCCTCTTATGTGAATCGATGGCTGCAAACTAAGTACCAAAAGTCGATAGCTCCTTAGTTAGTAAAAACAATTACCGATAAGAATGGGGCTCTGGACGACCTTATTAGTGACTTTTAACTAACTTACGTTCTAATATTAACGTTAAGCAGTTTGGTAGATTTTATTTCTTTATGAGTGTGTTTGTCACGCATAGTTGGCGAATTTTATTCACGAGTGAAAACACTTGGATACACTGCACGAATTTATTGTTAACTTTATTGGGAATTACCAGGCGGTGTATTTGTCCACTTTGCGTTTTTCATTTTGGTTGATCAACAACAGCGTTTTCCAATGCTTGAAAGCTGTGCAAACACTTTCAAGTAGATTGTTACACACTGAGCAATTACACACACACACACCCGTTCGAGTCCAGACCGTGTGCCGGACCAATCACGACACAACAATCCTTATGGTAAAGAAACTGCTCTGGTTAGGTGGTGGGCGCAATATTTCTGAGCTACCCAGGCCAAAGCAAAGGAATTTCTGAGGGAAATAGTCAACTGAAGCCTTCAGCCATCCAAAGCCTGACGCGCAAGGCAGTCCATTGGGGGCCGATGTCCAGTTCATCGGATCATTCACCTTTCGACGGGGTCAAATATCGAAGATGGCCAATACACCTCAATACCCAGTTCAGCCGGTGACCACTGCCACAACCAGGGATGCGTGGGCTATTGTGGTTCGTACGCCATTTCTTCGTTGGTATGAAATCAGCGTCTTTAGCCAACTCCCCTAGTTGAACTGTTAGTGGTTCACCGATCCGTTTACAGGATGTTGGTTGACGAAGGATACCATTCAGTTCAGTTTAGGTTAGTTACGCGGTCTCTAACCGGAAAAACCAGGTAGCCCGGGTCATGACTCCATGACAGGTCAAAATTTGTTTGCTGGCCTTCTGCAACTGGCAAAACATTAGAATAGCACGATAAGGCACGCGCGGCCGGATTTTAAAGCTCTTATCATACTTGATGTGATGCAAAAGACCATAGTAATATTGTATTATACTCCATTAGGTGATGAATAATAAAGGTTGTAGTTTCATAATAACAAATATACTTTTGCCCATGAAAACTGGCAGACCTAGTCCTGGGTTTTGAAGCCATGAACCAGTGAATGTTCAGCATGGTTTATAATAGTACAAACAACTCTACTTCCACTCAAGCAGCATTTCTTCCTTATAGTTAAATATGACAAAAAATTGATTACATAACACTCTGTCGGCTAGTATGTATAACAGAGTCTTCATTTCTGTATTCGTTCTGCGTTGAAATCACCGATAAAACCGAATAGTCTCTTCAATAACAAAATTTCATCGTATATGAGAAAAGTTCATTTTTATTCGAAATCTTCATCTACTATTTTCTCTTACGTTAAACTGACAACTTTTTTCATTATGCGTGTGCATTTGATGATGATGAAGTAGTTCTAATGGTGTTCACGATTTATTAAACCGAGGTTTTTAATTTATCACCGGCGCAAGAACATGTTACAGGCTTTGCGGTCTTATCCTTCGCAACCATCATCTTAAACATAAAACAAAGAATAAACATTTTATTCAACGATAACGATTGTTTTTCATTTTCTTTTTTGAGTTCGTGACTTACGTTCTTTCCGGAGCCTTTTCGGTGAGTAGCAAATGGCAGAGGGATTTAAATACTTCAATACCTGCGCAGTGTTCTGCGAATAGTCGGCTACGAGAGAAGATCCGTTATGGACCACACGTTGAACTGGCTCACCTTTTGGTCAATGCAATCAAAGCGATCAAAACAAAGTGAAGTATCATTCGATCCGTCTCATGTAACAATTGTAACAGTACCTGGGAGAAATGGATAGGTAAAACCTCACTAGTTATAATGATAGAATGAGTATGGCCATGTAAAAGTTAAACGAAAAAAACCCAAAGAAAAAAGGCAAGTAGTATGAAAAAAGGGCCGAAATTTGAATTTTTCAATCGGTGAAGTTTTAATTCGGACGATGTTTTTCTGAGAGAGAGATAAACTCATGAACTTGGATCAGTAAGATTTAAAAGGTAACCGTGCGTGACAAACAAACTTCCGCGTCTAATTACCACATTCTACATGGTGTGATAACACAATGTTTCGTGCTAGGAATGTGAGGAAAAAAATTCTCGGGAAGCACCAATAAACAATCCAATTACGACCGCAATCTTTTATCCTTGGTCGTGCAGTATGCCAAAATACCGAAGTTAACAAAATAACTTCAATGCTCTCGTTTGACTACAAAATGAGCCCACATAGAGGCGAGAGAGTATTGGCTGCTATTAGCACCAAGATTAGGCAGTCAGTTTGTGCTCACACATCTCTGCAAGCAATTTGATCCCACAAAAATAATCATGCTGCTTTCTTTTTATTTCCCAGTTGCTGGTTTCGTTAACCAGCCGTTCACAGCCTCCGAAATCCTCAGGATGGTCGAACGTGGGTGTCGCAGGTTACGCCCTCCTTGCACCTCTCGAAACGCTCTCATACAGCCAAGCGTCTCAAACAGCCTCTGCTGACAAGGCCCTAATCACTGCCTTCTCGTAGCAGCAGTGTTTTCCCAACAAAGTGAGAGGACCAAAAGCCAATATCCGGGGCTAGAACCGGATCAGTGAAACAATGGCAATTTACTTATGGGAGTGGACCAAACACCCTAACTCCAAATCAAGCAAGAAGAGGAGTACAAAACAAAATCACCCACGCATCCTTGATTGTGGCGGTGGTCACCGGCTCGATTGGGCATGAAAGGTGTTTTGGGTCCCTTGGATGTTCGAACCCATCCAAAGGGCATATGATTTGATGAACTGAACACCGCCTACCCCCACCTAATGGAATACGGTTTTCACACACCGCCCCACTGCCTTCCGGATCAGACTTCAGCTACCAGAAAGCTCCGGTTCTAAACTCTCTGAGAAATTTCTTTTGCTTTGGCCTCGGTAATCTAGCGGTATCGTGCCCCTTAGTAAATTGTGATTTATTTGTCACATTCTGAACGCACACACACACACACACACACACACACACATATATATATATATATATATATATATACCGTTCCATTTTATCTCAGACTCGGGAGACAAGAGACATTTGTTCTGCCTAGTATCCCTGTAACACCTATAAATGTTGAATCAATTACCGTATCGTAAATTAATTTCTCTGTGGTATTTAAACACGATTTGTAAAACAAGTACATCGGAAACACATAAACAGACCAAAAAGAAAACTTGAAAACGAAGAGGATAATTAGTGGTAGGGTTCGTTCAACCGAGTTCCATCTATTGGTGTATTGGAGTGAAATCACAAACCCCTTGAGAGGATGATCAGTTAGGATCATAAAAATGATGTAACAGAAAAAGCTAATTGAAACGTAATATATAGTGCCGCTTTAGATAATATTTTCACCCATATGTTCAGTTCAGTTCTTACAACCTTTAACCATGCACTTTTGTGCGCCGGTTTTGATTGCTGTCTTCTGGCTGCCAATTTGGATAAAACAGCAGAATGAAAATTAGAATGTTGAGAGCAGATTCAAGCGGAAGATAGCGCATTTACATAGACTGAAGTTACAAGAACAATGGGTAGATGCATCAGCGCCATTGTTTGCGACACCCAGCCATATCATTCAGTGTCTCTAACCATCGGTGGCCATCGTCTCGTCTTAGTTTGACCGTCCTTGATTTTTTTCCAACCGCTCTCTGCCTCGGCAAACATCGCTCACCGTGGCAACCTATTTGGTGATATCTGTGGCACATGTCCCAAGCAGAGTAATCTATGCAGGTCGACTACCTGCTCCAGTGAACGACCACGATTTTCTAAAACTCTACGCCTAACCTCAGCACTGCTTGCCCGGTTTCTCCACCAGACTCGTGCAATGCGACGTTTGAACATCGACAATCTATTTTTATCCTGTTCCCGTAGTGGCTCAGTCTCTGCACCGTAAAGCAGAACTGGTCGAACTGCTGCAGCATATACCCGACCCTTCATAGAAAGCCGGATGTCGCAAAGGCGCCACAGATGTTTCAAGTTGGCAATTGCCAACCGAGACTTCTGTATGCGCGCCAGGTCCGCCAGGTGAGATAAAGCTGCTCAGATAGCAAAACTTGTCCACTTTCTCTACAACTTCTCCGGTCAGGATGAGGTTGGGGACTGGGCCAACCCAATCTTGGAGTAGAATTTTACACTTCGTCACGTTTGCTGAGTCATTTCAGTGATCAAACCAGTTTGAATATGAAACGTTTGCACACATTATAATTAAGAACCGTAATGGTACGCTAATTCATATATGTATCGCGTTGCTGTTAGTGTGGATTTCGTATTCTGATGTCGATGCTATAGCGTTTTAACTGCATTCTATTAGTTTGTTTAATTATCAATTTCAGTAAGTAAACGATAAGTTTAGTAGTTAGAGTGAACAGATCAATTCCATAAATGCTTTCCATAATGCCAAATAATGGGTAATAAGGTCCGAATATGGTGATTATACGAAACAGTAAGATGTTTTTGCCATCAGTGCAGAAATGCCAAACCACGACGTTTAAACCTATGACTAAAATTACAGCTTATTTATACTAGGCTGGAAGCGTTCTCTTACAGACAGAAATCTGTAAAATACTGGTTGTAAACAAGTATTTTGTGCCAAAATAAACTGAATTCTATTGTTTTTTCTGACAGACTCGAAGAGCCGATTTGAGCTTATATACTTTCATCCCTTCAGATCACAAGGATCTTTGAATTGCCGTGGAAGACATTGTGAAGGACACTTACTTCCAGAAGACCACTTTGATGTACTAGCATTTGTCCGCTCCTTGTCATACAGAGTTCTTTGATAACTTTGATCAAGAGCCGAATTATAATCAGAGGTTCCTCAGATATCTTTGATCGACCTGATGGTGAAAAGAGAGTGTATCTTCAATTGATACATAATTATTAGAAAATACTACTAAATTAATCAATTTTATTAATTGAATAATTTAAGTTGGATTTATTTGTGGTCGTCTAGACTATAATGAGGGCAAAATGTCTGTGTTTCAGTCAAACACTGCAGATCATTTCATTTAAAAGAAGGAAATAATACTCAATGAAATATTTTTCACCTTCAAATATTTTCCAGAAGCTAAGCGAGAACCCGCTGTCGACGTATACTGCTGTTGCAATCAAAATCTTTGTAACAGGAAGTTCGCAGGGAACGGCCTATGTGGATATCTTTATGGAACACTTGGTGAATAAGAAACTGCAACAATGTATAGAGAATGATGAATTCTACGATCGCATCGTCAATGACACCTTGATATATATATATATATATATTCTCCATGTCAACCCAATAAATACTGAAGATGAATCATTTCACAAGCAAACTTGGACAAGATAGTATCTCGACTTTGAAAGTTTCTATGCAATACAATAAGAACCATCGCTGGTGTATTGCTCATTCTTTAGAGCCAAGACAATTCTCCCCTATAAAAAATTAGAACTAGGTTTTCACTTCATATTAATGGCACTGCATCAAAATGAATACTCAAGCAGGTTTACTGAGAAAGATGAAGAGTATTTGAATGAAAAAAAATGAAGGACACCGCCTCGAAGTAAGCTGTTTTCACGCTACCGGCGCGGGTTAAAGCAGAGTTGTAGGAATCTATGAAGCTACCACCGTAACATAATTTACTACCACGAAATCAATATTGACTGAATCTAATCCGGTCAAACCCGACTCTTTGGTTATCTCCTCGTGTGGGTTACCCTGACACACACCACTTTCCGTGATCAACTCGGGTGAAAGAAAGCCGTAAATTCGAACTCGACCTCGGATAACAGTATAAAGTTATCGTAATATTGAAATAAGCATTCCGGGCACACTCTTCAAGGAAGGGCAGAGTTTAGAGCGATCAACTGGGTCTAAAGCCGCTTTCAGAACAAAGACAGAGATGCGGGGTCTACGAAAAGAATTTCGGTGCTTTAGATTTTGACGAAGAGTGAAGATGTGGTCGATACAACCTCGGCCAGTTTTTAAAACAGCCCGGTTTGCATGCATGCATGCACTCTTTACCTGCGGCAGACAATAGACGGAGTATGATGCCAGCGAGAAGTTTAGAGGCAATGTTGATGAAACTAATTCCTCTGTGGTTTTCACAAGAGGACTTGTTACCTTGCTTATAAATGAA
The DNA here is from genome assembly GCA_900618425.1 of Echinostoma caproni. Lineage (NCBI taxonomy): Eukaryota > Metazoa > Platyhelminthes > Trematoda > Plagiorchiida > Echinostomatidae > Echinostoma > Echinostoma caproni. The sequence continues at coordinate 5,493 of UZAN01000020.1, read as the reverse complement.
TACGATGACCGATTCACACCATTCAGTTTGAAACTATTCCGTTTTCCACACTGAGCCCAAGAGTTTACATTCATCTTTCTTATAGAGTGATTATAAAAATAGCCCTACTGTCGTACGAGAATAGTAGCATCGAATTGCTCCCAAATAGAAGACTGTCTGGAGTGCAGCATGCAGACAAAATCGTGCTGCTAAGTGAAAACCCGGGTAAGTTTCAAGCTTTTCTGTATATTTTGAGTTCCAGCGTAGCCATGTTCGGCATGCGTTTTGCACCTTCAAAGTGTAAAATGTTACTACAAGACTTGGTCGGCCCAGCATGGAGGCGCCTCACTGTAACTGGAGAGGTAATAGAGTAAGTGGATGGATTTTGATATTCGGGCAGCTACATTTCACCCGGTGGACGCATCACGGATGAAGTGTCAGGTCCCATACAGAAGGCCCGGTTGGCATTTGCCAACTTGAGACATCTGTGGCACCGTCACGACCTCCAGCTGTCTGTTAAGGGTTGATCGTATGCCGTGGTAGATCGGCCAGCTATGCTACACGGCACAAAAACCTTGGCCACTAAGGAAACAGGATAAAGATAGAATGTCGCTTATTATGAATGTTATAATGCTAATAACACAGCGACTTCGGCAGAGAATTATATTCGCCGTTTCGGTTACCGTCACTGTTTGAACACCGCTGTCTACGCAGTATTGCATAAATCTGACGGGGCAGCCAGACAAGAAATGCTGAGGTTAGGCAAAAAATATTAGGTAACCGCTGTCGCCCATTGGAGCAAGTGGTCGATCTCTATAGATTACATTGGTTGCGGGCATGTGTTACGTGTCACAAACAGGTTGTCGCGGCGAGCAATGTTCGCCGAGTCAGATAGTGGTTGGAATAAAAACAAGGATGGTCAAGCTAGAATCTGGATATGAAAACCCTAACCAGGACACTGGGTCACATAGGTCCTGTTAGGCTCCCTGGATGGGGACCTCGGGATGATCATAACCGATGGGTAGAGACACTGGGGGATTTGACTGTGTCGTAAACATTGGCGTTTGTGCATTTTCTCAATTTGTTTGTAATATAAGTCCACTGAAAAGCTCCATTTTCTGCTCGACTCTAATTTCAACTTTCCTCTTTTTCCTACTGTCCATTCAAATGGGCAGCCAAAAGACCGACGTAGGAAAGGGCATGGTTAATGGTTGTTCAAAAATAAACTTCTCCTGTGCTCACTTTTTTCATTGCACGTGAGGTAGTAATTATTTCGGAAGCTCTGATAAACTAGTGTATGAGAGCGTGGGCCGATTCCAGTCACAGTCCATGTTACATCTTAAGGAATTTGATAGCCCTAGAAACTCTTTCCGTGTCTTGATTTGCTAGAAGGGTAGTCGTTCACTGCAGTCAACCCAAGGAGCTGCAAAGCGACTTTACAAACCCTATCTGTGTAAGCGGATCGAATCACTGGCTAGCCTCGTGCTGCTATGATAAGTGTGAATACTCCGGTTGCACTGATTAAGTTCCCTGCCCCTGTTTTCAATCCAATTTGGTTTTTTTGACTTTTGCCTTTCGTATTTATTGATTTATCTTACCCGTGAGTTTGCTTTTCCCCTATACAGAAAATGTTTCAAAATGTTTTCTCGAAGTAGACAGTAAGAGACACTTACAAGGATAAGTGTGCTGATTTGGTTCAATATATAATTTGAAAAATGCGTTTTCATTGCAACACTTATATTATTCACTTAGTTACCACGTTACCACTTTATTGGAGGGTTACACCTCTCGTTATAACTACAATCAACTACACACAACCAGAAGGTTAACTGCCATATTCCAGTCCCGCTGGGACTTCGCTGTTAACGACCGTCCCACTTGAGTCCCACCAGCACTGTACATAAGTGCTTAGAAAGAAATACAAAAAGTGAGTGAAATGAATTCATGGAAGCGTAAATTGAGTAAGTAATGATGATGATAATAATATATTGTTATTATACTATATTACGAATGCATTCGTCCGCATGGCAAAACATGTCACAACTTAGTTTAAGTAGACATGTGCACTGAGGGATAAATAAAAGCTCTAGATATTCAAACATAAGGTAGTTAATTCGGTTATTTTGATCGGCCGTTCCATGTATTCGTACTTGTCTTCTATTAGAGTTCCACTCATGTCAAGTTTCGAGTGCAAATTTGCACGGTTAATGGACTCGCATGGAACTCCCATGGGACTCATAAATGATTGCAATGTAACTCAAATAGGAAGCAAATGGACAAATTTGTTGATTGTGAACTCTTTAATCAGTCATAGCTTAAAAAATTATGATGCACCGTACATTTTTAATGTAGTAATGAATTAGTTATACTTATATCCCATTGAACGAGACGGTATGACACATTTATACTTGCATTCTTCGAATCAAAACTATTTTCGACACGTACCTTTAGTTGAAGTGAACGCATGAATGTCTCCGGTGGTGACATCATGGCAATCTGTCCCAGGACCATCACGATAAGAAAAACTGGATATGACCTACATAAATTGCATGTATTTGTCGATGAAAGCATGAACAAACCGATTTGAACACCTTAAGAGATCTCCGCAGAGGTTTTGCAATGCTTTTGATACACATTCGATTTTCAGCATAATTATTCAATAGCAACACAAGTGCGACGACTGATTTGCCCGAGATGCTGAGCAACTTTTTCCTGTCAGAAATTATCAGTGTTATGAAACGAACAAACGTTGTTGGTGCTCTCTCAGACAGAAGATGATAAAGAACAACTTCCATCAGCTTGCAATCTTCGCTTGCTAGTCGAAGTGACTTACAGCCTTCTTTGGATAGGGTCGTATGGTTATCATTATAATTCTGCAAATATTTCCAGATCAATTTATCCTGTGCTTCGAACTCCTCGTTGGATAGCTTCTGTCCATTTACCACACCTTCAAAGAGCTGTTTGGCAGCGGAGCTCATCACATGTAGTGCAGAACGGTACTCCGAGCTTACGGTGTTATGTGGCTTGTTACCTGTTAGTCGCGAGATACACTCGAGCAGGTATTCGATACAAGAATACCTGTGATCTATCGCCAAGGTCGAGTACTCGTTAGACGAATACTAGCACGACCAATCACTCTTGGGGATAACTGAAGGACGGTGCTCGTGGTACTCCCGAGGGCCTTTGCGATCAAGCTGGAAGGTGGGTAAAACAAACCAACATGAACTAAGGGTCCAGTGGGACATCAACATGACTCGAAACAGTGGAATTGATCTCCTTAAGTGTGCGCTAAAAGAAAAGTATTGCAATAGACCTTTTAAGCGTAACAGTGATTCATAACTATATAGAGAGAGAGAGCTGATATTTACTCCTTGTGGAGAATCTTTGAATTTGATATATCTACACATCAGTTATATACATAAGTGATTCCTCTATAAAGGAATCTATACCTTTTTACTACAAATGACAAAAATAAATGCTTTGGTTTATATGACTGAAATGCGGAATGAAATTACAGAATGATTTTAATCCAAACTTCACGAGTATTAATTGTATTTAATAAATAATTATCATTAGAAGACTTATTATTTTATTATTTTGAAATCATGATTTCATGATGTCCTTCTTACAGGTGATGTCGTCCTTTTAGTGGCAAATTATATTCTATTGCCTTGAAATCAACCGAATATTCGCAAATTACTTCACAAAAAAGGGCAAAAGTAATTTAAAGTAGGACTAAAGCTAATTAAAAACGAAATTCGAGAGAGATGCCGGTGGATAACGTCAGCCTTATAACACTTCATCAGAACTGAAAAAGCCGTATCTATGATAAAAGGCAGGCACTCAAAGTCACATTAATTCCGTCCTACCCACTTTACAAACAGTACTGTAATAGGACTGCTTCTGACGTATTATTCGTGCTCCGAATCTGACACCAAGGAACGACGATCCAAGGCAAACTGAAATCAATCGCACAACAGTTAGTTCCAGCAAGCACACACAACCACGATCAATAAATGTCACGGCTCACAAGAACGAATGCTTGGAGACTAAGGTTCATTAGCGTAGGCCTCCGAAAGCCTCAGTATGGTCGAGGGTGGGTGTTTAGGGTTGCGGCTGGTCACCATTACCATGCACCTCACAAGATGCTCCCATACGACCGAAAGCCTCTGCTGAGAAAGCCCTACTCACTGCCTTCTCGTGGCGGAGGTGTTTTCTCACCAAAGTGAGAGGACGAAAAGCCGATATCCAAGGCTATAACCGGCTTAGTGGACCACTGGTAGTTCACCTAGGAGAGTTGGCTAAAATCCCTGGTTCCAAACCAACCAAAAGGAGGCGTAAGAACCACACCCACATCTTTTCGGTTGTGGCAGCAGTCACCGGCTCGATTGAGCATTTTGGTGTATTGGGTACCTTGGACGTCTGACCCCGTCCGAAGGGCGTAAGATCCGATGAACTGGACACCGCTCCCGCTGCCTTGCGGGTCAGACTTTGGCTAACCGAAGGCTCCGGTTGTGAATTCCTCAAGAAAATTCACCTGCCTTGGCCTGGGCAACCTGGCTGTATTCAGCCCACAAGCCAATCATGGAACATCTTTTTATAAAGATTGTTGTACTATGATTTTCTTGGCACACAGTTTGTCAACAGACAAGTGTGAAATATAATGATAATAGCGTATCTCGGAGGGTGGCGTCCCACCCGAGTGAAACACGAAGGCAGTGCACGAACACACACGTGGGGTCGAGCAGGAAACACAATGTACCGAAAACAACGGGGGAGAGAGAGTCCTTTCAAACGCTGATCTCAAGTCTGGGATCAAAATACAAAAGGGTCTCAAACGGTGTCTCCTGGTCGTGATTCTTCTGGTCCTGTTCATCGATTATGTGCGGAATGGAATGGTACAAAAAAGGGGAATGTTAGAAAACGCCAATTCAAAACCCTACGTTACGGTTTCTGTTCTATTACACAGCCCCCCCCCCCTATCGACGAGTGCACTGTACTCAGTGCCCTGTGAGGCCTCTGGGGTGCCCAGATCTCCTTCCGGGGGTACCTCCACGGTTTGTTCGACAATCGGTACGATTCCCGGGGGAAGGTAGTAGGGTTGTTTTTGTCGCACTCGTTTCATTCGCCAACTTCAGCTGGTTGTAGTGAACAGTGAGGGCTACTGCTCGAGGGTTTCCAGCATCTTGTATGACGCATGTCTGCGATAAAATTATACATTTCACTAGGTACGGTCGTTTCCAAGGGTTATGGAACGCCGTTGCTTGTCCTGATGGTTGTTTGGGTCGATGTAGCCACACATAGTCCCCGGTTCTATATGTTGGTCCCCATATGCTCGTGTCGTAGATGCTCTTTTTCCGTTGTTGGGCCAGCTTAATTTGCTTTTGTTAGAGGCGGAGAGCGAAACATAAATCCTTGAGAACTTTTCGACTTTATGTCACCAGGTCGACTGCATCCTTAGGGGGCAGGGGCGTCAGGACTTCCACCGGCAGCTGTAACTCTCGATTAAAGGCT
>UZAN01000019.1:0-22353 GCA_900618425.1 Echinostoma caproni | reverse complement strand
GATTAAAGGATAGGTGCTTAATAATAATACGCTCAAAAGTCTTAAGTAATACTGAATATGAAGCGATAAGCCGAAACTTACCCTTTTCTTTCTTAGGTACTGGAGTGATGCGAACATCACACCATGTGTTAACTAGCCTTTCTTCTGACAGACATGTATTGAAGATAAATGAAACGGTTTGCGCGAGGTGGTTTGCACGTTTTAAGGACCACTGGGGATAACCCATCAGGATCAGCGGATTTATTTTCATTGGCAGCATTTAACTCCTCTAAAACTTGCTCTATCGTGACAGACACAGGAAGGTGGAAATCAAGTGAAGTCGTGTTTGGACTCGGTAAAGCTTGTAGAACGTTTTTAACTGAAGTAAAAGTTGTTTTAAGCTCATTGATATCACATGAGACTGCATTGGGTAAAGTTGAACGACCACAGAGCAACTTCAGTCTGTTCCATAGCTGACAACAGGATTTGTCTCCTGGCACGGTGTCAGAAAACAATTGACTGAGATGGACTATCTCGCTCCTGGTGTGAATGTTGGCAGACTTGACGGTCAGTTTATCTCTCGAGCGATACGCCCTTTCTTTCAGTCTACGTAACCATTTCAGTCTATCGGAGATCATGCGGTTGGGCTGTAGGTGAATTCTTCCTTGAGGGCAGCACACATCATAACAATTGTTGAGGTAATTGGTAAGGTTCTCACAGAAGACTGAAATATCAGGATCGAAGAGTTTTTGTAAGTCCGTACCGCCAATCATGGAGTTTAATTCCATCAAATTGGCCAGAGGATTTTGTCGTAAACGTATCTTGCGTGCATTGTTCTTCATCAGGATTTGTTGCTTGCATTTATAATATAATGTAGATAAAACTTTAATCAGACAGTGATCACAATTGCCTACTGATGCAAGTTTGAAGATAGTTTGTCAACGAAAAAGTGATTCAAGGAGGCATCATTCCGAGAGGAAAAAGTAACAATGTTCTGAAGGGACATTAGTGTGTAAAAACTCGCATCCGATTTTTTTAAATCATAGGCAACGATAAATACAGATGTGACAGATTTATTCAACATGATTGGATAGAATAAATCCAAAAAGGTAGACAACTCACCAGGAGTAGAGTTGGGAGTGATGTATAGGTTTGGAAAGATGATCGAAGAGTGACGCAGAACAAAACGGGGGTTTACATTCCACAGAAACACAAAATATTTTGTATTATTTCGGTTTTTTATTTAGATTTTCAAAGATGGCAAGGATTTATTCACTCCAGTCACGACATACTAACATCATTATAAAACCCATATCATAAGGTTTCGGTTTCTAATTGGGATACCAGAACGCAAAGTACACGAAAAGTTTTTTGCTTGAAAAGTGCACAAATATATTCATAGGTCAGTAGAACTGGTCTGCATCACGTTGATTGTTGTTCCATTATCTTCCGATATTGTGCTGGAAGGAAACCGCGATCCGTATCCGTGGTACGGTCGATTGTCTCGTGCTACTCTGTGCCCATGGCAGACAACAAGATCTGGAGTAAAAACTGCCAATATTCTCATTGGTGAATTGGACCTCCGCCACCCTGTAGACCCCGCAGGCGTGAGAGATTATTGCGACTGAAACGTTGGTAACTAATTGCTATCAACCCTATTTAATTCATCATATATGTGATAACTGTATGCCCCCGGATTAGGAAGAATGTTTAAACAGTCCTACGGAGCACATAATGAGAACCTAAATTGGCAAACAACCTAGTTTGCAGTGTGTCTTAAACATGCCATTATAACATAATAAATATGACTAGTAACAGAGAAGGATTTACAAAGGAAAAAAGGGAAAGTAATTAAAGTATTCAACAGTTTGCATCATAATGGGTCTTCAATGATCACTTGCTCCAATGTTTCATGACAGGTCATTTGACGGCATTTGGGCTATGCGAGCTGGAGTGCTTGCACAACTTTTTTCTGAGCCCACAGAGGGGGTTGTGAAGACGGATACTAACTGCCTCCGCTGTGGCTAGAATGCGAGATCGCATATGTCTAGATCGTCCCGTTTTAAATCTTTAAATGGGTCGGAACACTTCGGTCTAGTTTACGATGTGATTAGTGTCGACAAGGTGACACAACCGCATTTGTGATTGATTTAATTACTTCACTTCTCAACCACACAGAGTGATGCTCACGGATGCGCTCGAACTGTCGCCTGGTAATGCGGCCAACATACTTTGCTCCACAGGAGCAAATGGAAGAGTAAATGCAGAAAGAGGCAGCAGAATCGGGCACTTTATTCTTCAACCGTAGATACACAAACGGGGGCTAGATGTGAATCTAGTTCGGAGCTTAACTGCGTAGAACGTTTTGTTGATGGCATTTGATAGTCTTCTATGCACAATCTCTACCAAGGTGTCACCTTTAAATAGTCAAGAAATGTACAGCAATTACCCTCTTGGGAACTACCACTTGTCGTTGCAGCACAGATTTTTCACCATGCGTTCCGGATCTCCATTCTGGATGAAGATATTCCGCACATTTTGGTGTTCTTCTATCATCATATCCTTCATGCAAATTCTTCTAGCTCTATTAGCCAAACAAAGTATGAAATTCTTCTTCATACTGAGTGATACAAAGTATTGCCCATTCCAAGTCGCCTTCCTGTGTACTGATCGTCTGATGGACCCGTCATCACAACGAATTAGGCAAACATCTAAATGTGCTAAAAAATTGTTTGCTTCATTTTCAATCATGAATTTCAAATTCCGATGCGCGGTATTGAAATGATCTAGTATATGTTGACAGTCTGTTGTAGAATCACCCACGCACAAAATATCGTCTACGTAACGTTTGCACAGTACGCATTGTTCGAAGAATGATTTAGGCAAACCGTTTTCTCTTTTAGACATGAAAACATCGACAAACAAGGGCCCTGGCGAGGACCTCATTGCTGCATCGTCCTTCTGGCGATAGTTTTCCTCATTGAACTTGAATTGTACATTGTGAGTGCAGAAGAATAACAATTGTTTTAGGTCATCTGTCGGTAGATCCACGTCAATCGCGTTAAATTCGATATAGGTACACAAATAATCAACTATTTCGCCGATTTGAACGTTCTTGACCAGAGATGTGACATCTAGCGAAAGCATGTGGAGATCTTTGATATGTGAGCCACTCAAGGCATCAATGAGACCGGTTGTATCCGTAAGGCTATGCTGAGCTAACGTCACTCTCACCGGTTCCAGAAGACGAGTCAACCATTTGGCTACCAATTAGGAAGAACACAGGACACTGAACCGGAACGGGCTGACTGTAATTGTGTGAATAGGATTTACAGAATCAATGGGTGAAATACCGATTAATAACCATCAGGCCTGTCGATACTGGTAAGATCGATAGGGAGGCTGACCAGTCACGTGACACCCGATACGAGTAAACTGTGACATGATTTGAGTTCTCACCACAATATCCAACATTACATTATAGCAGCGAGCTTTGGATAGAGGAACATTGATGTAAACTCTCTCCTTCTAGTCCAGAAAATGGTCCAAGAAGCGTTTATCCGAAACATTTTCTTGATTTTCATTTTTAATGTAAATTACGAATGCATCGGAGACATTCGAAGTATCCGATTTGCTACGGGAGCTACATGATCAAGTTGTTGTTAAAGTGTTCTGTTAATTCATCTGATTCGCTGTGACCTCACTAATTAAAGTGTACGAATATCGCAGTGAAAAGATGAAAAACACTTGCAGTTTTGTTGTTACAAGTCCATTTCACCAGTTCCAACTCTGCGCATACCGAGTAGCATGAACATGATTGAACAACGACCGGTTCAGCAATGCACGCTTGTCGTGTGCCAAGAACACGGAACAGAACAAAGGGCTATGTGATTGTAGACTGAGTACTACTACTAGGTGAGTACTATTACCACTACTAATACCTTAGCCGTGTGTGTGTGTGTGTGTGTGTGTGTGTGTGGGCCACGGACAGGAGAGGAGGAAATTATTGATCCACATAGGGCCGTTTATGGCAATCCAGGCGGACAGATACTGTGCTGTCGATCGATATCATGCAGAGTAAAACTAAGACGGCTCAGTGGGTCTGTCTATTTGTGGAAAATAACCCGGATACTTAGAAGGATATGAGTAGTATGTCTGCTCAATATGACGGGACTCTGTATCATCAAGTAAATCCACCGACAAGTCAACATTTGGTCCCTCTGGGTCGGAGCTGTGCAACAAAACTATACGCCCCCTCCCAAGATTACCGAATAACCGACTCGTTTTCTGTATGGGCGCATAGTAACAGTTCTGTTAGCAGAGTATAGACATTATTGTCATAATGTCATCATGGGAATCTAAATGCAGTCCTTCTCTACATATCGAATCGCATAAACTGAATTCAAAAATATAATCAATCGAATATGAAATGAATTTATGGGCGTTTCATGTATAATTTCATCGCTTTTGTGACTCGGCAGGATGTTCCGCATCTCCTTTCATTACACCTCTTGTTTTTTTATAAATATAACTGCATGATGAGATACTAGTTCTATGGCTGGAAATTCTACAACATAGAGCAATTGCGAAGATAACTGCTCCAAAACTGCTAAGATTCGGGTGAAAGGGGTGTTAATACTTGAAATTACGCAGTTACCCTTCTTAATTAGTTTATCTTCATAGAATGTGAGGCGCACAGCTTATTTGAGTCGATATCGTCTGAACAGATCTCAAGCTGACATCATGTTATGTTCCTGATTTTCTCCACCCACGTTAGAGTTATAATTTCTGTGCTTGTTTACATCATATTCAGAAAGAATACACAGAAAAATGAAGCTTTTTGAAAAATGTCTGTGTTTTTGAATATAAGTTTTTTAAACAGTTTCTCAACCGACATGGTTGTTCGCATATTTTGAAATCCCGCAATACTCTCTTTCAAGGCATGAAAGCAATCAATAAAATGGTTCTAAAATGGTTCTAGGGAATACAATTGGTATCGTGATTTCTTGTGTCACACCATGCTCACAAAACAGTCCGGTTCTCTTCGGTATGCTTTGCCCAGTTGCCATTGCTAGCCCTACCACCCCAACTCAAATGATTCATGTTAATCAATAAGCTGCACATCGAATTTCACTCCTGATCCTGATGCGTGCACATGCGCTTGCGAGGACCCACTACTCACTAAATAACTCCACTCTTGATCAAACAAACCTTCGTCCTGTTACACTCTCTTGTCCCCAGACTATTTCCAACTCGGATTCTTTTCTTTGCTGCTGTTGCGATTCTGTTGATAGAAAACGAAATCAAACTCGTTACGTGTTGCTACTCATGAGTAGAATAAAATTAAAACACGAATTCCGCGGTGTGTTACGGAGCCGGAAAGCGGTTCCCCTGAGTCCCAATTTCGTCACAAATGAAACGCGCATTGTGATCGGTTCTCTCTCTCTCTAGTTGCATGATAGAAAAAGAATGATGCGAGAACCTCTGGAAAGCATTGCGCAGACCAACTTGGTGAACTGATGAAATGAGTTACCGTTTCACGGGTAGAAACGAATACCTTCAAACGAATGGGGCCAAAGTCGCATTCACTCACTTCGAGGTTAGGTTGTGATAATTCAGTTTTCATGGCACGACAAAAACGGTATACTGAGACCAGGCAGATAGGCCTATAACTAACGAAGATCGTTAGAGCTTTGGTAATTATATCAGGAGGATCATAGTGGAATGCGCAGCTACTTTTCGTTTTTACTTACTAAAATCAGTCTCTGGAGTTAATCTCGTTGGACGTCTGTAGCTGACAAATTTATTTACACCGGTGCTGAAGAATGGAAGGGAGTGGGGTTCAGAGTCGTCGGATCGAAATTGCAGGAGGTTGTTACCGCTCTTTTCATCTGATTTAGGAGTATATGCACTAAGGAAAACATTAGATTGCACTTCAGTATCTGTATCACAAATCAAATCATCCATCGTAATCGTTACAGCAAACACAATTAGATAAAAATGAGAGAAAGAGATAGAAAAAAAATAAGGTCTTTCTCATTGGTAAAACACTAGGTGGTCATTCATCGCCCATGGCAACGTGAATGTTGCATTGTGATGACACGTCTTTTGTCGGCCTCTCAGATTCAATGTCATTTCATGTGATGTCAGATGCGAAGGTCCGTACACACACAGTGACAGTGGAATTTTTATTCGCACAATTGACTGCTCATAAATAACTGGTTGAATAAATGCATCTTGATTGCATCATACCTTGCAGTTTGTATAGCATACGATTCACTCGTTCTGTCGGCTGGACCATCGGATTGGGATACTTCGTTTCATGTGAAATTCGCCTTTACTCGGCACCACGGTACATTGCGATCAATCTAAGAGGTTGATCACAGTCCAGTCTCCCGTCCTGCAATTCCGGCCATTTTTTGTAGTCACAGTAAATATGTAACCGTGTGGTTTCCACATTAGGTCTAACCATATTGAGTGAAATCGAATTTAATCGTTTTGTTTTGCACGAGTTTTCGGAGCACGGGAAGTGTTTTTCCAGATGATCTATGGCCCGACTGTTCTAGCATTATTTGATCATACTATATGAATTGACGGTACACGGTTTCGTTTGTTGTGTGACCCGGAGCTTGTCTGGTTTACCCAGATCAAATTTCAGCATATGATTTTTGGTTTTTGATTAACTCATCAATCTTTCCACTGCACACCATGTTCAAAAAAAAACTGACGAGTTGTTTTCAAGCCAACAATAAACAGGCTAATACGAAATACGGTTGTCGTCCTAATTCTCGCATTGTATCATCTGAACACATTTTCCGTACGCAAATGAATACTACAAATCCACCCACCCATTAGAACACATCATTTGAGTACCGTCAAAGCTTGTTTGATCGGTCTCCATCCCATTGAACCGTGAATCCTATCTTAAAACGGCCTTTGACTCTGTCAACCGCTCTAAATTCTGGTACTACTTCTCCTTGAAGTGTGTGTGGATGAGAAGTTATTTTTCAATAATTACGATCCCTCTATACTGACAACCGAAGCCGATTCCTAGCTTACGGCACTTTTTCACCCGAGTTCACCGCAGAAAGCGGTGTTAGTCAGGGTTGACCTCTGCCCTTTTTTCTATTCAACTTTGTTATTGATTTGATTATGGAAAAAGCCCTATCCTCGTGCGTGGACAGTGGTATCGATTTGATCCCAGATGGCGGACTCTCTGATCTCGATCACGCAGCTAACATCGGCATTCGCCAACTTGAGACATCTGTGTTGCCGCCGTGACATCCCGCTTCCCGTGAAGGGTTGAGTGTATACCGAGGCAGTTTGGTCAGTGCTGATATGCAGTACAGAAAACTAGCCATTAAAATTAAAACAGAATAGGGATAGACCATTAGTGTTTGAACAATGCTTTCTATGCGGCATTTCACGAATCTGGTGGGGAAACCGGACAAGCAATGCTGAGGTTAGGAGTAGAGTTTTATTGAATCGCAGTTGCCCACTAGAGCAAGTGGTTGACCTCCATAGATTATGTTGGTTGGGGTATGTGTTATGTATGTTAGCAAATAGGTTCCACGGCGTGCGATGTTTACCGAGGCAGATAGTGGGAAGCAAAAGTCAAGGATGGTCAAAACAAGACCTGTTACGAGGGTATGAAAACCCTAACCAAGAGACTCGGCCGAATAGGTCGTTTTAGGCTCCCTGACTGGGGACCTCGGAATGATCGCAATCGGAGGTCAGAGACGCTGAGTGATATGGCTGAGTGTTGTAAACAAAGGCATTCATGCATCTTCTCAATTTCTCTACAACTTTAGTCCACTTAAATTCTCCACTTTCTCTTGGACTCTACTTTTAACTTTTCTGTCTTTTCCTGCTATCCATCTAAGTAGGCAGCCATAAGACAGGAGCCAAAACCGGCAATCGGAAGTGAATGGTTTATAGTTATGCAAACTGAAACTGAATCGTGAGCATTATCGTGTTCCATATATCAAAGAGTTGCGTTCGTCATTTTCTCTTTATTCACTTCATTCTCATGCACCGATGTGCTTACCTTGCTTATTCTTGTTTTACTCTTTATTGTTGTTGTCATTGTCGTTGTCATCGAAGAAAGAATCTCATCAATAGTGAAAGGGATGCTTCGAGGAAATACAAAGCAAAGTTTATCACAGTTGATGAATTGCTTAGCCGACATTATCATGGCTTTTCTGCCAAGAATTGCAGAACCACGAAGTCCGAGGCTGTGATCTACTTACTGTCTTAGGCATCGTAACACGACCGTGGTCCAACGATGTGCTCAATCCACCATAATTTCGCACTTACTCATTTTATTGTAGAGCCTCGACTTACGGTGCAGTTTCATTCCTGGGCGAATCGGATCAGGATATAAATCAGTTTGAAACGGGTGTTAAGAACAAGACGAGATGATTACCAAATTAACAAAAAACAGCGTCCATTAACATTGAGGTAGCATACATAGCATGACAGTTTTGCTATCAGTATCCTTCGCCACACTGGTTGATCTAATATTTCCTTATTTATCTACCCCATAACTATTACTTCAACATGAATTCCAAGTGCGTAGTAAACGTGACTTAAAACTTAGAACACTATCTCCAATTCGACCATTTGGTAAATCTATGCCTATTGTCCTCGCTAAGCACGTTGCGTCGCAGCGCGGTTGACTGACTCGCTTGAACGTGTTCGGTAGAATTCAGACTGTGTGGCCCAGTTTCTGGACGTCCAAACACCGCGTGAATTTGTCATTTCTGCAGTCTGATATCACACGGACCAGTAAAGTCCATTAATTCACTGGGCGGACTATTGTCTGGTTAGCTAGCTCGCTCGTTCTGTTTCACCTCGGTCGTGCAAATCAATAAATACCCAGGCGGTAGCGTTCGCAACTGGTTATTGCCAATACATCTGTCGGAGTTTCAGTGTAGGTGGAAATTCGATCACACCATAGAACGCGCAGAACACGCACAGCCAAATCGCGCTCAATTCACAACTAGTTTGATGAAAGCGAACCAGCTTGCGCATTTACGATCCCAGTAACCTTTGATCAGACTATTTCGCTTATAGCACTCCTTGCCAAAAAGCTGCAGTGTATAAATCATAAAATGTGTAACTCATGTCAGCATCTCATCCTACAAAGTTGAACAAAAATTCATTTTTCGATCGATCGTCAAATGAAAAAGTTGTCTAAACCTTAGATACAAAGTGAATTACTGAGTTAGTGCTTCGATGAGTTTTCGCGCCAGTATACCTTCCAAGAACAAGAAAAATTAGGCGAAAAGATTATCGTTCCACGACTCAAATGTGTACGTATGCACTAACTAAGCCTGAAACGCTCGCATCAATCACGTTGATGCTGCAGCACTCATACAGAATCACGATTCCCCGAATGCTAAATCACATGGTTTAATTCTGTGGTATCAACATTTTTCTCAAGGTATCCAATCGATCAGAGTAACAAATCAATAAATCTCCTCCTCCCTCGCCCCGGTACGTCGAATACTCCGCATACCCACACATGAAAACTAATTTAGGAATACCCTGCTCTTGTTTCGTAGTATTCTCAATGCTCGTAGATCAGCAATGGGAATGATATTGGAAATCTGTTACTGGTGTTACAACTCCACAAGGGGGTGCTCGGTCGAGGACAGTAGTTTATTGCAAATAACATGTAGGACATTACTAATTTAGCATACATAAAACATAAATCTCATTTGAAACATATCATCGCAGCTCCCGGTAACACACCATGTAATGAATGGAACCTTTGGTAGTAAATCTTTGCCCTCGGTAGTCTTGTTAATTCTTGATCGTTGAAGGAAACCGCCAACAGCGTTATTTTGCATTCTACTCACAAATGTGAGTAGTACTGCACAACACTGGAACTCACCCACAAAGTAGATGTTGGTTTATTGGAGGAAAGCAAATCGGTTAACTAGCATTTACACAGACCAATGGCTGACCCAAGATGTACTTATTATCCAATCGTTTGTGTTTTGGTCCTGCCATATTATTTCTGAATTTGATGCAACTGATTTGATCGGTCTCAATTGCTGGCGTCACATTGGCCATCCGGGACCTGATTGGATAGCACTACCTTATAGCTTTTAGTCACTTCATGTCTGCCCCTTCAGATTAGTTCAGAAATAGAGCTGGACAGTGTGATGTTAGCATTGGATACGAGGAGTCACTAGATGAAAATAGTTAGACTGACAAGGCTGTTGAAATACACTTAAGAGATGCCGGTTCTACAACCAATAAGTAGGAGATTGTGAACTGCAAAATGTAGAAGAAAAGTGCTCTCATAGGTAAGCTGCACGCATACAAAACTCGAGGAATCTGTGTTTGGTACAGAATGATGTTATGTACGTATTTTTGCAGTACCTGAGAGATACTGTGTTTGGCGATGCCGTTTTGGCGATGTCGTCGTGGATAGCAGGATGAAAACCGGACTGCTGAGGTTTCAACGGTTGCCGAAACTCGCAGTACAACAGGGTAGTTGTGATGAGAAGTGTAGTATTTCAAACAAGTAGAGTGAATGGATTTAGCAAATTTACTTCAAACAGTTGCAAGATACCTAGTGATTGATATTGATGTTTACTATTGGGAGATGTCTTGATTAGGACGGCATTCAAGAACTCCTTGAATATAGGTTAAGATATTTCATAAGCACTGCACACGGGCTATGTTCTTCCTGTTCTTTTTTGATGTGGGAATCACTCTTCAGTTTTTACTTTTCTTTCTCACATGTTGCTTACACTTTACTAGCGGCAAACGTTTCTGTGAGATCGCCGAAATGGAGCAATGGACAGCGGATTCGTCCTTGTTTGGGCTCGTTAATAGTGCATCCCTGTCGATACTAGAACCATAAACCTTCTGCTCGGATGATACGTTAGTTTGTCGGAAGACCTTCTACGTCCACGCATCATTATTAGCGTTTATAACAGTAAAGCCAAATCCTTTGTCATCATAGTTACTGGCCTTTTCAGAGTTGAGATGGTCCTACCATCTGAGATAGTACTACCTAGGGATATAATTGAGATAACTATGCTTCAGCTTCCAAAGGTTGTAGCAGAGTATGTCTGTTTGTTTCTTGAATACACCAGAAGGTATGTATTTTATATCTTGAAACCTGCACCCACATAAGAGACTTCAGTTTCATATCCGGGTTTTGATCAAGTCCGGATAGTAAATAGGTACGAATGTCAGCATCTTCTGGATTCTGCATTGTTCTGATGAAAATGTGGCACCTGAATTGGTCATCGGTCAATGAGCGAAGTTTGAACCGTTCGCAGTCCCAATCGGTTCAGTCACCAAGCACGCCGTATTTATTTGCATTGCGTCCGAGTCTCAAAGAACCGACTTCTATCCAAAGATCAACCATGGAGTTGGTCACCAGAGTGCCGGCTTAGATCTGCTTCTGATAAATTTCTTCACAGTAATTGAGATCATCGTAGCAGCGGATGCTTCAAACAGCGGACTGGGCACAGTCATCTCCCACAATTTACCAGATGGATCACAGGAGACCATTTCGCATGGGAGGAAACATGCAACAACCAACTACTCAAGAAGTTCACACATTTCCTCCACACACGTTGTTCGCTCAAAGAGTGGTAAATCCAAAGACGCTACAGAAAAGAGTTCTGCAGTTATTCCGCACAAGACACCTGGGAATCAACCGCATGAAATCACTCATTCGCTGTTATGTTTATTAGCTGTTTATTGATAGACAACTGGAATCATTCGTCCAAAGCTGTCATCAGTGCGCCGCTGTGTCCAAGATGTCAGTAAAAGCCAAGCTTTCAGTTGGCCAATTCATGACAAATCTTGATCGCGTATTCATATCGACACTGTGAAACCAGTCAACGGCGGATCTTACCTTGTCGCGATGGATAAATTCAGCAAATGGTTCGAGATTTTCCTCATGGATCGCTAACCTCCGCCAGCTTTTTAGTCGTTTTAGTGTCCCTGAAACGCTAGCCAGCGACAATGGAACCCAGTTTATCTAGGGACAATTTATGGAACTCTGCATGCAAAATGGCATTGGAGGAAGCAACCGCAGAAGTTATCGAGAGATTCCTGTTTTTGCATCGTCGCACTCCGGAGATACGAATTCATCATACGGAGTTTACCCAACAAAAGCCTTCATGGGCAGAAATTTTCAAATGCCATTCGATATTCATGAGCCCAGCTACCAACCTTTTCAAAGAGAATAGGAAAACGGAAGAGCAGTTCAACCAGCAACAAGTAGCTTTGCCACGCTCCTTCAGTGTTAGTACGATTCTATGGAAGCGACTGTTTCCACGGGATGACTGGGAGAACCTTAAGGTGACAAGCCGTTGTACTGTTTGAGGTACTAGCTCAGCCCGAAGTCTCCTGGCGCCAAGCGAATCAGTTAAGGCGAACAAAAATGCAACGAAGAGAAGATTCATCGTCCACAACTTTCCTTCGACATGTTATTGGAGACTTTCAGTCTGCCAAGGTCATCAAAGCCAGGTGATGTTCGACAGAACGTGCTGAATCCGAATCCATTACTCATGCCAAGGAGATGGACAAACAGGAAACTGACGCAAATTACCAAACTGATAATCAACCTGAAAATGCGAATTTGTCTCAAAAGCTGGGGGGGGGAAGAGTAGCCAAGGCAACCTTACCTCCTCCGGCGGTATGAATTTGAAATGGGTTGAGACCAATTCTCACTGTGGGAAAGTTCCAGTGTTTTCTCGGTGGTACTGGATGCGTGGGCGGCACGGTAACGGAGGAAGTACGGCAACCTGATTTGTCCATTCTCTTCGTGAGCGCTCTGGTAACACCAATACTGGACAAATGTCTAGACTGTGATGAACCCTATAAAAACCGACAGTTTTCACCTTACTCAATGTACTTTTGGCTGGCGCTACCAATTAAGGCCTGCGATGTCTGCAGTTGTCTTATAACTGGGATCGTCGGGATTTTTTTATTTCACACACGTCTGACGTCAGATCGTGATCGTTGGGATACGCGTCATGGATCAGATTCGCAAACAGTTTTGGTAAACACGATAGGTTTGTAGGCTAATTGTTTGGCGCTCAAGTAAGCAATAGTGATAATTTAATTTCCCAATTTACAATTTCAACATGCGCAGACAACGATCATTTTTTTATTTAGTGATCACACCAAAGCCATCACGAATCAGTAAACTGAAGTTTTGACAATTAGGTTAGTAGTAGACGTGAAACAAAAACGTGGAAAAATGTATAACTACAACCAAAAACACCCATAATACAGTGATTTGTAATCTGTCCCTTTGGCTCCCCCAACTTCAAACCATCGTTTCCGTATACTTCTGATCAGTATTTTGTTTAGAAATTACGATACCAATATTCCCCCCTGTGTTATCATGACAACCTTTGGTTCAGCAACGAACACTTCGATATATCTGTGGAGGGCAAGCCCGGCATCGCGTCCCAGTTTTGTGAAGATCATGACTGTTAGTGAGCCATTCGAACATATGGATCCTCCCAGCCTTAATTTGTGATTTGATATAACTCCGGGTCCGGAAAGGAAATCTCAGTTCCATCCAGTTACCAAAAGTTCCCGATATCGAGACACAGGAAGAAGGATACAAAAACAGCGTTTAGTTGATAGGGCAATATCAGACGAACTAAATAACATGCTTTAGGAAATAGTTTTGTTCATTGGAAATTAACCAATCACCTTTCGCATTATTTCAGTGACAGCATTCCTGGTTGAACCACTGAATATTTAATTGGTCTAGAATACTGGCGTCTTATTGGACGTCTTGATACTGTATCACGTAGCTACCTGACTGGTGTTATCCGGGAGCGTTCGATCTCTACATAAACCCATCCCCCAGCCAAGGGGCTATGCGTTGCAGCCTGTGAACAACAAACTACATTTCAATAGTATCGACCAATCAGAAAACATACGGTTCACACAGAAACTGCGTGTGACGAAGAGAATACAAGCAGGAGACTAGTGGGAATCTATTTAACCACTGACATTTCTTTCTACATACCATTCTTTGTCGTTGATATACTTCAATAATCAATCTAATCGCCACCACTTTAGTTTCCTTCTGCCTGCGTCTAGACAAGCGGAAATCCCGACATACTATTACCAGTAAGATTGCTATTGAGATTCCTGAATCGTGATTCAAGATTGGTGTCCCTTGTTGCCTTGACAACAGCATGTCCTCTAGGAGCGAAAGAGACAACTGCAAAAGCGAGTTCTACGTAATATTTCGATCAATATGCCATATGTTCAGTTGTTCGTTTGTTTTCCAGAATTGAGCAATTAATTAGGTTTTCATGCAGTTTGGTGTTGGAATTAATGACCCTAAAACGACTTGTCAAGTTCGGAGTATGGCACAAACCGTGCAACCTAGTTTGGTTGAGTTTTCTCCTCATGTTTATCTCAGGAAATAAATGGTTCAATAAACAGATGATTTATCCCGGTAAAGTACGAAAACGGATGAATCTAGTTACCTCGATGTTGTAAATTACATCGTTTTCCCCTTGCTATTTAACTGCCTTTGAGGTTCTGATGAAGATTAAAATTG
Source organism: Echinostoma caproni (assembly GCA_900618425.1). Classification (NCBI taxonomy): domain Eukaryota; kingdom Metazoa; phylum Platyhelminthes; class Trematoda; order Plagiorchiida; family Echinostomatidae; genus Echinostoma; species Echinostoma caproni. The sequence continues at coordinate 7,805 of UZAN01000019.1, read as the reverse complement.
AACAACAAATAACCCTCAAAGGTACTCATCAGAGAAATCTTGATCCCGGTAAACCATCCGTGACGCATTGGTAGCTTACATTTGAATAAGTGAAGGTGCCGTCTAGAAAAAATTCCACTTCCACCGTTCGAATCACGCCCTTAGTTTTATTAGCATCTAAATCAGCTGATCTGTCTGACTCTCACTTGTTCCTTACACGCCCTTATGGTACACATTTTTGTTCCAAATCGTAGGTTACCACTAGTTGCCTAATTCAATCGGAGGGAGAACAGACCGTGTTTACACGGTTATGTTTACACGCTATTATCACTCAGGGACTTTCAAGTTTATCGACCGACATTGTTATTATCACGTGGGTCCCATATGACTCGTGCACACCAAGAGAACAAGAAGAAGGATCTCAATTAGGAGCATTCCAACAACGACCTATTAAATTGATGTTCTTTCTGACTGTTTTTCAAATCGTACTTCGTTAATGGTGAACTGAAAAACACACACTTGAATTCAATGTGGCTTAAGTGATGGATTTTCTGATCGCCTCATCTATCTATCAGTTTAGGTCACTTTCGTTGCGTAATAGAAATCCTTCTATAGATTTATTGTCACATCACACCTGAAGCAGCCAAGGATTCACAGAATGGGGGTTCACTCAGAAATTTCATGATAGTTGCTCAGTTTTGAACTTGTGACCCTGAATTTTGTCGCTGAGTGGATACATTTGCAAACCAAAAATGACTAGTTTTTCCTATCTCAATAATCCACATGCCGTAATTTCTCTCGATTCAATGTAGGTAAGCGAACACACATCTTTTGAATAGGTCCAGTACATGGGAAACTTTGCAACTCAGCTTTAATATGTAACTACATGAGCCAAGCATTACGGTCGCCAGTAATCAAATAGGAACTCGAAGAATTGGTCAATATACACAGCTATAGTTTGCTGCAATGAATTTTATAAATGTATTTGAGAAGTTTTACCAGGTAGAACAAATCCGTTAATGGCTGACAGATTAGAAGACCATCAATTAGGAGAAATCATTTCTCACCTAAGCATGAGAAACGGGTTGAATTTGGCACAAATAATTATTGGCCAGAAGCAAATAGGATTGACGTTGGGGGTTTTCAAGCAGAAAGAATTATTTCCAGACGTTTTAATACCAGGCTAGTTAACATCATCCGTGCAACTTTTGAGAAGCGGCAGTCCTCAATTTGACCGGGGACTGATATATTTCTGTTCGAAGGTTTTAATTGTTTTTTCTCTCTCTCTTCTATACATTTCTTTCTGCTTGCTACTGTTTGATTGGTTGAGTTGATATCATGATGACTTCTTGTTTGTCTATGGGTTCATTTGCTCTCTGAGACCGACGGCAAACCCGTTTGGACCGGTTTCTGTATGATATTTAGCATGAAGAGAAACTAATGAGCCATCGTCTCTTCTTTGTTAGAAACAGTTATCTCACTGGATCGAAGCATGAACGGTATGAAGAACTAAATATTATCCTGGCAGAACCTGTACACTTTTGGAGAAAAGCATCTTGCATTACTATGGCATTCACGAAATGGTATTCATCAAAGTTCTTGTGGCAAACGAAACCTGACAGAAAATGCGTTAGCCATGAGGCAACGCATGACAGTTCCCTGATGACCTATAAGAAACCAGTAATTTGGAACAGTCGAATCAGCTGTGCTGTATTCAGGAATAAAAACAAATACGGAAGTCTATCAGGCGGTTCATGGTTCATAACCCTAGAGGCTAATGGTGAGTCGGGCGAGGTTTGATTACCGCATAAAACTAGCAAAGATGCGTTGCTCTATCACGTGCATAGGCAAAATGAAAAACGGTCTAATCAGCTGGCAGGTGCACGAGTGTTTAGCATACTTGCGTTCTTCCCGCAAGGTTCGATCCTCACCAGTTCGGTCAGTGAATTTGCACCACTCAGATGCAAATAAAGGAAGTCAAAACAGCTGACTAGTGCTTCCTGGCTTGTCAGTGCACAATTCATTTACTCCTCTGTACACAAGGAGATTCACGTTTTCCACAATTGAATTTCATTTCCTATCTTATTTCATCTTTTGCAATCCATTGAGCAAACTAGACTCTCCTGCATGGCCTTCATTTTTCGTCTTGATGTAGGGTATTATGCTGACTGATTTCCGAAGCAGTCCCTTTTGTTCATTTGCAGAGTAATCACCAATCTACAAACTATCATTGGGACGGGGTGGGGTCGGGGATGAGGCGTACAGCAATTCAGTTATACGCCATCAACAGCCGATTGGAAGAAATGATGATGGTTTTCGCACAGTTTGTTCGGTAATGGGAATCGGACGACCAAGGGAATGTGTCATAATTGTAGTGCGCACTGATCACAAAATACAAATCACGTGTCAGAAATCACGGAAGCCACGTAAACACTGAATCACAGGGGTACTAGCACGACAGTATCCCACACAACCGAGACGCAAGAAAAAGGCCACAGGAATAGAAGTTCGTTTATTGAAAGAAAATAGTGGGGTTTAAATAATATGTACATATGACGTTCATTGGTCATCCAGGCATTTAGCAATCGCGTGCTGGTATTTCTGGAGAGATTCGAAAGACAACAACTGACATTCGAAAGGAACATTTGATAGATAAAAAGCTTGATCTCGACAATTTGCCCTGCTTCTCAGCACAAAGTCGCTATGGAAACCTGTTAGTTTTGATCAAACTTGGAATATGGCACTTTGACCCTCTTTGGGCGGAATGGGGTTGGTATTTGATCGGAACTTGTGGTCTGTTTTCGCTGATGCATCTTCCAGGTATGGATCACATAGTTCCTGCAGGCGTATATATTCGTTCTTCGCGTAGTCCTTCCACCAATTCACAGCATAGTCATGCATTATAATGAATAAACTATCTCTCGTTATCGTATCTGCGTTTCTGACAGACTCCGCGAATCAGAATCATTCTCAAACGGACAAGCTATTACATGCAAGAAGAGGTATTTTTTCAAAAAAACTAATAAAACATCAAAATCCGAAGCGATTAAAAATACGCATTTATCAGTTAGACGTGATTTAGTTGTGCTGTATCTGCTGTTAGGTTCATTGGGATTCAGAGAACATCCCACCAAACCCCAACTTGTAGGAACTGTTAGCAGTACAATGTTTCACTTGTGCTGAAATCGTATGTGATGGTAAATTGATACCACTAGACAACCGGTACCCTATCCTTACAATTCTTCCACAATACATACTACCTAGTTATAATTCCACAAGGCAGTACCTGGTCCAGGAAAGATCTTCATTGTGGATTACAGATAGGATATGGATAATTTGGCATACATATAACAAAATATCTCATTTTAAATATGGAATCACAAATTCCGGCAGCACGCTGGGTAGTGAATGGAATAGTCTGTAGTTATTATCCGGAGCACAGCAAATCGCTCTAAGAGGTCTCGTTCATTGTTGACCGTTGAATGAAACCATCAACCACATTATTTTGCGTATTGCTCACAACTGTGGGGAATATCGCACAGCACTCCTCCCTTAGAGATTAGGATCTCTGCATGCCTCGACCCTTAGTCGATTGCTTATTGAATTGTGAACATGTCTGTCTCCGGTTTTCAACGTCGGACAGCGTCGTGCTTGACTTCTGTAAGGGGATTCTGGAGTTTCTTTTGTCCATTTAAATCGTGTGTTATTCATTTCCTCTAGCCACATTGCGAGAAAATTCCGATGCACACGACAGACTTTGTTCATTTGTTGTATTTTGTGCACCAGATGGCGTTTTTAAACTATGCGGTATGAACGTTCCCATCTGGGTAGTAACTTTTTCGAGCAAGAAATGGCGAATCCCCCAACATGCTTTACTTTAGATTTAACCGGAAGCACGCTGGTCGTCCGTCCAGTTTGTATCCTAGACTTGTGCATTGTCTACTTGTGTACCTTCTATAGGTATTCCTGGGCCTCACATCTTGCCTGTTGAAATTGTTGAGGTGATAAATCGTTTCGCGGCCAGATGCCATCATCAAAGTACATGGACAGCTTTAGAATTTTTCTATGCATTAGTTGAAATAGTGTATGTTTGGTACAGACCTGCGCGGACGAACGGTACGCTAAAAGTAGTGAATGTAGAGTCGGCTACCGATCACCTTTCGCTGACAACCATTCTTTGATTGTTCTGTTATTTCGTTCGGTGAGTCTGTTGGTCTGTGGGTGACAGGGAGTTGTGTGTACCCTTTGAATGTCTGACATCTGTACGTACGTGCGAAATTCATCAGGCCCAAAGCATGGGCCTTGATCTATTATTTGCCGAGTAATGATCCATCACAACTCTGGTTTTTGTAGTGGCTTTTTGATCCGTGCCGTCTACAGCTTTGATCCTGTGCGTGAAGTGCTCTGTCATTGCAACACTGTATTGGCATCTTCTGGGTGACGTCGGAAATGGACCTATGAGGTCGATGGGCTGAATTGAAAATTGTGATGGGCGGGAGTCTAACTTTAAAAGTTGGAATTTTTCACACGTTAGCATCTGACTTGTCACGTCAACCTGCATATTTGGCCAATAAGCCTACTGTAGAAGTAAATCGTAAATTCATGCGCAACCAGTTTGTGCCAGTTCATGAATTTCCTTAGCAACGATTTGGCGAAACTGTTTCGGAATTGTAATGTATTGTACTGTGTTGTATTATATTCAAGCTTTATAGAGTTATACACAAGTAGAGGATGGGTGCAATCAGTTAGGATATTGTCAGCAAACTTCAAGCACGAATCGATATGGGCATTACACACACACACACATATATATATATATATATATATATATATATATATATATATTACATATATTGGCAATCATAACAGATAGCGGAACTTGGGATACACGGTTGATCATTGAAAGGCCACGCCTCAGAAACTTGAAATCAGCCATCAGTAAACCCGGGAAAATTACAGGGGAGCAGTACAGGGGTATAGGGAGGACACATTGTTGAACGAAAGCTTTTATCACCGACGAGTCAGAACAGAGGTGGCGCAGTCTCAGCAACTTCTATATGAAACCTTTGACTCAGACGATATGGTCACCACTTATCCACTGCCCAAACGATTGTAATACATTCCGTGGAATACTTCCGTTCCTTTGGAGTCAGGACTCTGCTTGAGTATTCCATCGCTCCACTTGCTTGTTGGTGTTGGTGAGTTGTCCGAGCTGGAAGTGTTGCTCGCAGACGTTTCGTAGACAAACTAGGCAACATCACCAGTGCGACATTGGGTAAGCGCCAGTCCTCAGTGGGGTCTTGCTTATATAGTTCTGTGTAAAGTTTTCGATTGACTGTTTGCGTCCCTTTAATCCTGTAGTTTAAATAGCAACTGTCGACTGTGTTTGATTGCCTGTTTCGTTGTCATGGTGAACATTCTTTTATCCCATTGGTCGAATTATTTCTATAAACCAACCGCAAACTTGTTTTGAACCGTTCCTAGACTGGTTAGAACTGGTTTTGAACCAGTTCGAGCTGAGGCAGCCTCGGGTCACCAATGTTTCCTCAGATAGTGATGGATGGGTTCTAGTTCTGTATGCTTATTTATACTGTCCTTTCTGGAGTACCATCCTTAGTTGAGTTCCCGTATTGACGTTGCGGTTTCTCTTCCGATTATTCTTGCGTTGTCCGGTTCGAAGATGTGATTCTCAGCATCTATGTGGAATGCAATTTGTGACTTCCTCTCGTGACTTTTGACCGCCAGTAAATTCTTGTAATCGTGTTTTGAATGTTCTACTGCTTTGCCCCACGTAGTGTTTGCCGCATTCTCGACACTTTTATTTGTATATGACCTTCGATTTATCTTCCTTTGGTAAACGTTCCTTTGGTCTTTATAGGGTAGCCCTCACTGTCGCCGTTGTCTTGTGTGCAACTCAAATGTTTGATAGTTGTAATAATCTGGCTGCCATTGACGAAACCCCTTGTTTGTATAGCAGTGTTGTTCGTTTAATCGTCGGTCGTTCTACTGACTGTGCATTTGAGGCTTCTCCAGGACCTTGATTGTTATCCTCTCCTTAAGCATTGTGTGTAAGCAGCGTAGCACAAAATTCCGTGGGTATAAGTTCGGCTGGATTTCAGGATGACAAAGTTGTCATCAACCAGCCTGACCCACAATTTCGGATTGATGATAGGAATTACAATAGTCTCCAATCTCTGCATAACCACTTCTGTAATGAGTCCTGAAACTGATGGTCTCATCAATGTACATCGTATTAGTTCGTATAACTGTCCGTTTCCGACCTTATGATCAAGTAAAGTCACCATCGGCTGCCCAATTTGCGACTTCGATCCATTAATCCGAAGGCCAAATTCTTGGATTGTTTTCAGAACGTTTTCCAAGTGGAATGTGTTCGGCTGTTGTTTGACTGCAGACAACAATATCGTCGCCATAAACCGCCATGTTGGGGATACCGTCGAGTAAGTTCAGCATAAGGAGGTGGAATTTAGATGGTGTCCCTGATAATCCGAACGACACTGATATTGCTTATTACCGACTGTGAAAGCCGTTTTCTCTCGATCGGCTATTCTTATTGGTACTTGTCAATATCCCGAACGTAAATCCACAACTGAGAACACGTTTACGCCTTGTAGTTGGTCAAATATTTCTGCCACAGTCGGGACTGAGACCGGTTTGTTTATGGTCACAGTGTTTACTTCGTGGAAATCCACACAAAACCGAAATTTGCCGTTGAGTTTTTTGACCTGCAGCACGGGCGAGTTATACGGACTTCAAGGTTCTTTAATGATTTCTCCTTCAATATTTATTTAACCTGCCGCTTGACTTCGTCCTCCAAGTGTAGAGGAATTCGGCGTGAATTATAAGCTTAACATTTTTGTGGTGATTCGGATCTACGAGATCACGCCTGCCCTGGAACAGTGCGGTATAGTTTCCGGACATTGGTAGTCAATCGACCTTGAGCGCTGATGCCAGTAGCACGCGCACAGACCCCGGATACACGTCATTGGTGGACCGTTCCAGCCAATCAGATACAATGCAGAGAACAGCAGTATGACGCAAGATGTGATGCAATATTATTGGTGGAACTAAGGTAGCCAATGATCTTTTCTTGTGTACATATATATTCACTTCCATTTCCTTCAATAAACGACTGTGTGATTCGCCTGTCTTGTGGCCTTTTTCCTCGCGTCTCGATCCTGCGGGTTATTGCGAGTTCGAGCCATTGCGGTCCCGTGCCATCGGTTCTCTAATTCGTGTTCCGTGATTTCTTTTGCGTAGTTCGTGTCCTGGATTCTGTGCGTAACTTCACTACTACTAATACCACAATCATTACAATTTTCCTGCCTTTAATAAGATTTCATGTGCGACCCAGTTACGTTTGACTGATAACTTCTTCCCTTTCGAGCGCAACAGCGGGATCGTGCCGAATTCGTTAACGAGTCGTGGGTTGTTCAGATCATCTGCGGCCCCTAAACTGTGCAAGATATCTGCTCCCACTACAGCCTGGCTCGTGTCTTCTGATATGACAAATGGATGATTGATCATATTGTTTTCAACACGGACTGTCCGTTTTACTACTCCGTCTACCTTCAACCGGTAGCCATCAACTGGTTTTACAGCTGTATCCCATTTTTCCAGGGGCTCGTTTGATTGGAGTCTAGCCAAAGATATTTGCCGTACCCGTATCGTTCAACTTCTTTCTGACCCTCTATCTCCAAATGGGCCTGGATTACGCCACGATCTACTGCTTCGGTGAGTGCTTTGTTTGGAAAGACGGACATGTACTGAATAAACCGTTTGTCGAGAGAAGGTTAACTGTATCCTTA
>UZAN01000018.1:0-22610 GCA_900618425.1 Echinostoma caproni | reverse complement strand
CAAAACCGGCGCACGAAAGTGCATGATTAATGGTTGTAACAACTGAAAAGAAATGAACTGCCAAAAGAACATATTTATCTGTGATCAGCGCTGTGATGAGTCGAACTTGAACCGCCACTGAATATTGTGCTTCTGAAAGCCTCAATATGGTCGCGGGTGGGTGACCAGGGTTACTGCTGGTCACCCTTCTCTTGCACCTCGCGAAATATTCCCGTACGATCAAACGTCTCGAATAGCCTCTGCTGAGGAAGCCCTGCTCACTGCCTTCTCGTGGCGGAGGTAATTTCCCAACAGAGTGAGAGGACGAAAAGCCGATATCCGGGGATATAACCGGGTTTCTGGACCACTGGTAGTTCACCTAGAGAAGTTGGCTAAAAGCGATGATTCCAAACCAGCCGAGAGGAGGCGTAAGAACCACATACACCTTCCGGGTTGTGACAGTGGTCACCGGCTCGATTGGGCATCGAGTTGTATTGAGCACCTGGACGTTTGACTCCGTCCAAAGGGTATATGATCCCATGAACTGGACACCAGCACCCAATGGATTGCAGTTTTCACACACCGCCTCGCTGCCTTGCGGGTCAGGCTTTGGCTAGCCGAAGGCTCCGCTTGTGGATTCCTCAAGAAAATTCACCTAACTTGGCCTGGATAACCTGACGGTATTCAGCCCACATGCAAATCACGGAGCGCTTTTCTCTATAAAGATTATTGTACCATGATTTGTTTGGCATAGTCTGGCGTCATACGCGTGTGAAAACATATACAGTAGTATGTGTATATAAGTAGCATGTGAATGACTAGACAGAATTCCCCTGGAAGCACACGAACAGTTTCACGATCCTTGCCGCTCGTCAGGCATGCATATCCGGTAATCTTTTGTCAGTGCATTCATATACTTGTACCCAGGAAGTGCATTTTCGACAGAATTACCTCGTTTGCAACACCGAGTGAGTTTTGGATGGACAGCCCTCTCAGAGCCAGTCCATTGAAGATTCAATGTTTTGTAAGTGGGTTAGATGCTACTAACCGCAACAAACATGACTTGGTCGTCTTTATAGAATACTTCATAATGAGTAGTATATGGATGACTGGTCGAAATTCTTCAATGGATCCTCCAGTGGACTGGCTCGGAAACAGCTGTCTATCCAAAAGTTATCCGCTGTTTCAAACAAAGTTATTGTGAAGAATATATGTATACATATATATATAGTACTGTGAAACCGAAACTGACTGACGTCCAACCGTAAAAGTTGCGTGACGCCCAGCTCAGTGATACAAGACATTGAGAACGAAGATCAAAACAGCACCCACACTGTTGCTACGTTTTGCATCAATGTAATTTCCTTTGAACCCGCCGAGTCTTCTCCCTGATCGAAACATACTATTATATATATAGTCAATATTGCTATTGTTTTTATCGTGTTTCAATTACACAACAATTTCCATCAAAAGAGGCGAGTGAATCATACTCGGCAGTTGGATTGCAAACATTTCCTCAAGAGTAACATATTCAATGCAGTAACCGGGAAGAGGAGTGATTGCGAATGTCCATTCCATTACATATATTGGTGAGCAATGTGGGAAGATGCAGAGTTATATGACTGGCTGATTTTCATGCCAATGGCAATAGAGGATGAGGTAAACAGGAGTCGTCCGGTATATACTCTATCGCGGGATCATCTTTCAGGGGATATATAAGTTTGTCACTGGGTCTCCGAAAGTCTCAGAATGTAGCTAACATTATGGATTGAAATTATCTTCTTCCTACTTTATGTTAACTCACCGTGGTGAAGCGCTAAAGATCGAGTTTTGGCTGTAACGAGCACTCATCAGTTCTACCGATGGGCCAACAAGAAATTGTCAGAGTCAATGTTTGACGTTAACTACACGAAGAAAACGTAGTTGATCCTATGTTCCTAACAGGCAAGTTTATATTCGCGTGCCCAGATGCGTTGCCGCCGTACATCGATGGTCTCCTTCTTTCAGAAATGCCGAGTGATAAAACGAAACCTTTCTATTTCAGTATATATATATATATATATCAGTTGCATCAAGAATCTCGTACTACGACTGGTCAGATCCTCAGAGTGCTCAAGTTCAGTTCTCAGTCTAACTACTGCAGACAAATGAGAGTTAAAAATTACGGATCATCAGTACAGATCTATGTGCGAATTGAACCAAATGTTGATGCAGTATTGCTCGGCCTTGTCAGCTGGGTGAACCCCAAAACATTTATTTGCGTTGCAGTCAACCCATAGATGCGAACGCGTGCACAGATCGAAGGGAGACTGTGCACACATGCGATTGTGCACCACAGGTGCAACGCAGAACCCTATGCTAATTATCTATAACCTTTCGCTTCTGGTTGTGTCTGCAGACTGAGAATTTCATTCAGGACATCTGGCTATCTCATTTAGGAGAATCCCTGATCCATCTGTCCATGTGAGAGTTACTTATTTTTTTCGAAGCTTTGTTTACTATTCGCTTTACGCAGCTGTTTAGCAATTGCATTGTACTTCGTTCAAGTTTGTTTGACGGAACCACACAACCTATTTTGATCTGCTTCCTCCGGAAATGGAAACATTGACAGAAAAATGCGTTCAATGATGGAACGTAAAACTTACACTGATTAAATTGATCAAACCCATTGTATTGTTCTCGTAGTAACGTAACGGTTCCCACACGGACTCACCAACACTCTTTAGTGCTGCGAAATGGATCACTGAGTTTATCCTTTCCTGAAGCAAATTCAAAAAAATTGCGTCCATTTGAGAGGCAGTAAGGTGGAAGAGAAAATGAAATATTTTATTATTTTCAGAGTCGTTTCATAACCTTAGGGTAGCTAGATTCAAAATACCCTAACGGTCATTTTGTAGGGGTCGGATGAAAACTTACAAAAGCCAAATGCTTAACACAAAATGGCCATACGTTAAACCTCTCAAGTTGAATTATTACAGTATTACAAACATCTCAATATGACCGCAACAAATAAATCTTTGACATTATTGGATGTAAAATTGATTTCATTTAGATAAAACAAAGGACAGTTGAAATATCTGGAGGAACTCTGTAGTGTTCACCTTGAGTCAGTTGAAATCGTTTTGCAGTTAGTAGGACATTTTCATATACCCACAGAACACCATGGTCAATGATTTATGCGCCACTGCTGACAGATCGCAGACGGTTGATGTCGTTGGCCAGTTGCATTTAAGTACACTGTACTTGGCACAAGCGAGAATCGATGACTCCCTAACTACCGCATGTCTTCAGCCAGCTGTGTACCACACGCGTGCTATCATCAAAGCCGGGAAATAACTAACAACAGGATATCACTAACTTTCCTAACCGACAATCAGGTTGAGAAAATGCAAGCTGCACAAATCGCGAAAATCACCAATCAGATCACAAAATGGAGTCAAAGAGGAAATCAGTCATTGGGGTGACCTAGAGGAAAACCAATGGATAATGGTGATTGGACTCACAATCGCATTGTATGCCTGGATGCAGGTGTTGGATACATAACGAGCGCCTCGCATAACAAATCAAATCACTCAAGTTCAACTACTGTATGGCGCATATCCACGATCACACAACCAAATTGGCATGGCAAAAGCAATATCAATTGAGTAACGGGAATGAGCATGAGAGACAGGAGTGTATGTATTACCACATGACTACTATACCTTTTCAACTCCAAGTAAATCCCTGTGAGTTCAAGTGAATCCAACTAATCGCCTTCTACCACGAACCCAACAGAGGGATCGGTTATTCTGCCGTCACACGTTACCGATTGGATCGAGTCTGTCAAAATCCCGTCCAGTCGGAGTGAACTGATTTCCCGATAGAGAAACAAAAGTACGTTTTGAGTGAGTCGCCGAGCGAAGATGAAAGTTCCACCCAAGTACGTTATGTCCTTGACCGTTGATAATGTGAATTTTACACGAGAATGAACAATTCCGGTGGTAATTAGTCCCGGGCGGACGAGTGAAGAAGCGAATCACGTCAATGTGGATTGATAAATCGGTCACCATACCCAGGCGTGAATGTTGGAATGAACCATGGCATGAATGGTTTCACTCTAGGCTCTCAGTAGCCTAGTGAGCAAATTCCATTGAGACAGAGATCCCCTCCAATAACACTGATTCCTTCGAGCCAAATGCAATTGTCTACATATTTCTGGCATTGAAAGGCACACTTGACAAGATACTTAGCAATACTACAAAAATACAATGAAATAATTAGCAGTATTTCTCCCGAATAGGAAGGTTGAGTTTCACTCATTCACCAACTTACAGGAAACACACTTTTATCCGTAAATCCCAGGTTAACCATTGCGTTCTATCCACAATGCCAATAGCAACAACCTGTCACCTACAGCTTCTCCCTTTGTTACTCATCGCCGTCGCATATTTTATCAATCATCCCACAACACTACTCGCAAGTAACTGTGAGTTAAATGCGAATTACTAACCCAGCCTTGTAGGCTTGTGACCAGTTAGCCCGTAGGCTGCATGGAAGACTTGATTTGGTGGAAGGCTTTTTATTGGATTTAACAGATTGTATTGTATTGTACTCTATGGAAGCTTTAGCGAGTTATATACAAGTCTTCAGTCGTAAATGAACCAATGTCACAATACTGGTGAAAAAGGGGGAAAACGTGTACAAATATAAATTAACCACTAAGTGAATCAGAAAGCTCAGATCGAACCTTCTTCCTTGTCGGTCAGGATCCAGGCACGGTAGGATACCAAAGAATTTCCGTAGGTAGAAAGTGTTCAATCAAACCTCATCCCCGCTCGGCAACTCACTCAAAACGTACTTTTGTTTGTCTATCGGGAAATCAGTTCACTCCGACTGGACGGAGTTTTGACAGACCCGGTCCAATCGGTAACGTGTGACGGCAGAATAACCGATCCCTCTGTTAGATTCGTGATAGAATGTGATTGGTTTGGATTCCATTGAAGTTGAAAAGGTATATGGTCAGCTCAGATGAAGTCTTCTGTTTTTGTGCTTACCTAAGCATTATGCATGGATATTGTATCGTTAACATAGACATTAATCTCGCATATAAATTTTGCCATGAAAAGCATAAGACAGTATTACTCAAGGAAAATCGTCGAAGGACACGTGATAAGTCTATCGCAAAATGAGACTCATCACACATTACTACTCGCGAGTAGTGCTGAGTGAATACGTAATGGAATGGATTAATGTGAACGAAAAAGAAATGGGAGAGAACATGGGTTGTATGATTGGTCTCTATGGCGTATAGAGGAATCTGTACGAAAATCAACCGAATGTCGTAAACGTTTAAATTTTTGTAGAAATGCAAGGCACATACACAATACAATGATATCATCTTGGTCAGAGACTGGATACGTACCATTGGGTTCACCTGAGAACAACTGAAGGCATATGAAACAAGATTGTTTTCATGTTTGGTTCGACCTGAAAACACTTCATGTTAAATTCTGTTATTGAATCTCGGTTTTTGGTATCCACGTCTCGCATGAGGTTGGCTCATTCCACAATGGGTAATAATGACCGAGTATTGGCGTTCAAGTGATTTCATTCACCACTACTTCATTTGTTTTACCGTTGATCGTAAACTCGGTATAATGCAAGGTTCATAATGAAAATACGATTCGAAAATGCAGATGATCCCACGTGTAGTGTCCAAATCAACCGGAAACTGAATTTAGTCCAGATTTTGGTTTAGGGCCAACATTGTATATGGATATAATTCACATCATTGTATCGCTGATCTTTTCGATATCCACGGTCCTGATAAACTGATAAGCAGCTCCGGAATGAAACACTTAAGCGTTTCCACCAGAACCGTGACCACAATCATTGATACAAAATAAGTGTACAGATAGGTGATATGGACTTCATTACATAATTAGATCAAATCCGCCCCTATTATCATGCAACAATTAGTCGGGTTCGGAATGTTTCCAACCTAGTCATAATCTAATGGAATAATGCTGAGATGCGGCTCGCAACTGAGGAAAGCGACAGGATCAGCTGCCCGATTGGATTTTGATCATCAGTCGGTTGCATGTATTCGTAGTGCTGATTAGACCCAACCCGATCGAAACGGCTGCCCAGTGCTTCCTAGCTTTTCAGTTAATGCTTAGCTCGCTTCGTTACCGACGAAATTGTTTGTCCAATTTACAGCCTCTTATTCGCTCACTACATGGCCTCATTTGTGTTACTCATGAATACTTAGTCAGTTAGTGTTGTCTTTGGTTACTTAGAGTTCCGGTCTATCGGTTATTTTCATTGACATGACTGAAAGCTGCTATGTACCCTACTTTGTTGGCTGCGGCCAGTTCTTGAGAGTTGTTTTTTTGTTTTGAATATTGGAGGATCAATGCTACGATTACCAGTCAAGTGATAGAACAATTTTGTTGATACTGAGCAAGTCGCAATTGTTAGGGAAGCAAATTCAAAGATTAATAATCTCAAGATCATTAGACTATGCTGCTCTCGACTGGATCAATGAAATATATTAGTTCAGAGCCAAAATTGAAAATCATAAGCCCAGAGAATTCAGGTGGTTACACTGAGGCCTCACGAATTAATACCTTCTGAAATACGGTCTCAACGAAGTTGCGATTGGTAAGATCTCCAATATGAAACGGGATATGGCGGTCGAACATCCGTTCAATCCGTTCAATACAAGCTGGAAAAGATGAGAACAGTGAATTCACGGTACACATGATGTCTCACTGGCAATGCGAACATTGATCAATCAGGGAAAAGCATCACCAAAGGTATTCCATATTCAAACACACCACACATTCACAAACTGAGAGTGCGGTTTGCTCACCGTACAGTTGTATGCAATTGCACATGGATGGTTTTTATGCCCAAGTTTGAGAGGAGGTAGATGATGATTATCTATATGATAATACACTGAGTTCACCATCAACAATACGACAAGCGAAAAGGAGGATAATATCCTCTTTTCATTGATGCAAGAAACCATATGATTCTATTCACTGGAATGAAACAATCAAAGTACAACGATTTTCCCTCATTAATTTTTCCCGAATAAGATTATATTTCAATTATTATTCCCAGAGGTAGCAAATGTTTACCAATTCTTGATCCTCAAGAAAGGTTTATGATTCGAAACTCGCCAAGGCTTATTGCTACTTGAATCTACATAAGTAGTACTACGAGTTGCACCTCCAAACCAGGCATATGCCTAAGGGAAAGTAGCATGTTGAGGGAATTGGTAAAGCTGAATAATAAAATCATTTTTCTTTGAGTTTACATCAACGAAGGAAATGTTTCGTGGGGAGAGTACAAAAAAGGAACCAACAAGTCTTTTCCAAAAGTACTTTGCTTGATTATATCCAACCCATGACTGTTAATTTTGTTTCCCCTGCACAGGCAAATAATAAATCACCGTGAGGTATTAAACATCTAATTCATGAAAGATAGGGCCAAACATCCAACGTTTGTTTGAACCCGTTGCCTCCAGTGAAATGTATAAAGAAATCTGTCAAGGGTACCTGCTCCAGACAATTTAAGTTCTACTCTTCCTAAACACGATGCTGTGCCACTGCCTCACATTTGTGCACATAGCGAACCTTTCACTTGAACTCCGAACTATTGTTGCAGACTGGCGCCCCAGTGAGAATTACTCTCATCCCTAAAGTAACGTCAAAGACCCTAATAGCGAAACTTTTCAGGCCATCTGCAAGTTCCTAAACGAGAAAGCCAAATGCGTATACTGCATTTCTTGATTAACCATCCGCTTTTGATTTGATACTTCGTTCTATTTAACCTAACTAGTTTCAATCGATTGGTTCTCCTACTTCTCGAATTGAATGGTTTGGTGACTACTTTTGGCAAAGATGCCATCATGTAAAATTGAGAAAAAGACAGTCAGCGGCATCACTCAATGGTTCGGGTTTACCTCTATGTGCTGTCCCATAACCTTAACCTTTTGCGACTTATATTAGTGACTTACCTACTACTATCCCAGTGCTACATTTTGAGTATATTGATGATATCGCCTGCTCTGTTTCCGTACCTAACCAATCAGAACTGGCTGCGTATAACCCGAATTTATCCCACCTCGTTAACTATTCCACTTTATCCGGTCTAGATATTAATCCCGAAAAATGTCTCGAGTGTAATTTTACTTTAAAGCTTTTCCTTCCACCTTTCGAAAACAAATAGATTCAGGGAAAGCCGATGAACAGAGTAAGCCATGTGATTTACTTGGGTGTCACACTTCAAAGAAACGAAACTGTTAATCGCAAGCTGAAAGTTCTCTTCTTTAAGATAGGAAGACTGTGCGACTTCTAGTCTGATTTGTCGGTGATAGAACCTTTTGCTCAACCTTTTGCTCTCTATACCCCTGTGCAGCTCCCTTTTGATTTTCCCTGGTTTTCCGAAGGCTGATTTCAATAATCAGCCATGTTTCCCAATTTCCCTGGTCAGCTTTGATTGGCAATATGTGTAATGCTCATATTGACGCGTGTTTGAAGTTTGTGGACAATTTTCTATCTGATAGCACCCATCCACTACACATTGACCCGTGTGCATGCAAATCCCACCCCTCCACCCGTTCCAAATACAAACCCATCTAATCTCAGATATCTGCCTATGGAAACTCTTTGGTATCCTACCGTGCCCGGATCCTGACCTCACTCGTCCGCCCGGGACCAATTACCACCGGAATTGTTCATTCTCGTGTAAAGTTCACATTATCAACGGTCAAGGACATAACGTACTTGGGTGGAACTTTCATCTTCGCTCGGCTACTCACTCAAAACGTTCTTTTGTTCACTCCGACTGGACGGGTTTTGACAGACTCGGTCCAATCGGTTACGTGTGACGGCAGAATAGCCGATCCCTCTGTTGGGTTCGTTCTAGAAGGTGATTGGTTGGATTCACTTGATGTTTAAAACGCATAGTTCTATTGTTGTTCGACTGGAAATGCTTTAAAGTCATCGGTTATTGTCCAAGTAAAATTAATGAAGCCTGAAAGTGTCTCCCTGCTGGAGCTGTTATTTATCAGTCGATGTCTGTTTGACCTTCCGTTCACTAGGTGCATTTCATGATGTAAAGCCATTAGATGGTTGAACTTTTTGGTGCTTGTTTTGTGCCACATGCAGGCAGATGGGTTTGGTTTAACCAGCCATCAGCCAAAAGCCTGGCCATTTTATTTAGCTGATGTTAGTACTATTGAAGTTGATCGTAGTGTTGATAATATGGTCTCGAGTTGCACGCAGACGGCATTTATTGACTTGTATTACTTAATGCACAGCAGATTAATAATTCACGAATCATTAATCCGTGTGTCCGCAAATCGCTCGATTTGGCTGTTTCGCTGTGGAGGATACGAGTACCTCTGGGATACACAACCTACAAAATATGCTTCTAAGAAAGTAGATTGTCGACTGGCTATTAGGGTGCCCTATAATGCCAATTTCTGGCCACTTGGATGTAGAATCAATGGCAAGTCAAGGGTAGACGTCATGAATCGGTCCAGGAAAACTAATATGGACACAGGTCCATGGTTTTCGTGCAAACGGCCATGATTGCAGTTCAACTTGTGGGGCTGATTTCAAAGTCATTGCACATTGACTGCACTCTCTAATCAGCTCTTGAATGTCCTGATCCATAAAAGAGATAATAGCGTCGTGTGAAAAACTCTCAAATCGAAGGATCAGAAATTATCATTGGCCGTCCATACTTAATGAAGTTTTCAATATCGTTGATAGCAATGTCAGCATTCGTGGCTTGCTTGATTACGTCTGCAGTTATTCTCAAGCATGAAAGGCATTTATGAGCACTGTTGAATTTTTTTCAACATCAACCGCTGCAATATCCTGTTCTTCATCGGAGTTTTTCTGAGAAGCTATTAAACGGAAAAATGCATCAGAATACGCAATCTCTGGGAAGGATTTACGTTGAATCACAAAATTATATCCCAGTAAAATCATTGCCCATCATTGTCGTCCTTTAGCGGTGTGTACACGTATATCGTTTCCTTTGTCAAAAATGGTCAGAAGGCGTATACGGTCGGTTTAGAGTATAAACTTTCTTCCGTGGATCATTTTGTGAAATTCGTGCATCGTAAAACCAATCGCCAAAACCTCCTTCTCAATTTAACTGTACTGGCTTTCGGCAGGTGTTAACGACCGAAAGGCGTGTGAGACAGCTTTCTGGGAGCCGTCCGCTAACCGATGCAGGATGACTGCTCCTAGACCTTAGTCCGAAGCATCCGCTGCTACAATAATGTCAAGTGATGGGTCGTAATGTGTCAACAATCAAGGGAATATCAAAATCTTTTGGTTGATTCAAAAGCGTGTTGACATTCACTGTTCCAAGTTCAATTGGTTAAAGAGGAAAATAAGCTGTTTAAGAGGGCTCGGAATATGTGCAAATGAGTTACATACTGATTGTAATAGTTGATCAAACCTAAAAATGACTCAAGCGTATGAATGTCAGAGGGTGTTGGCATGTCACCAATTGGTTTAGTTTTTTGGGGTTTATATGCCTACCAGTAGCATCAACAATAAATCCTAAATACTTGAAAGAGTTGGGAAAAGAAAGAACATTTTTCTGTGTGAATATGAAACCCAAATTGTTGTATACAAGTTAATACCTGACCTAGATGGTGGAAATGCTCATGAGCATCGGTCCTAACAATGATAATGTCGTCCATGTAAGCGGCGACGAAGGGTAATCCAGCTCACATAGTGTCCATTATCTGCAGAGGTGTACATTTAACACCAAAGTGCAATCTGTTATAGAGATAAAGCCCTTTATGTGTATATATGGGTGATGGTGGTACAGTGGTTTAGTCGCTGTCACCGGCGTGCTTTGGACCCTATGGTCCGAGTTTCGAGCCCCGTCACCGCCACCCGACTGTGGTTGTAGGCAGCTTTGCTGTCGCCTGGTTCAATCCTACGCCTAACCTATCAGGGCCTTATGTGGTTCGCCACTCCAAGTCCCGGGGCTTAAGTTACCGGTTTCCACCACTGAAACGCAGGTCCTTATAACTATGGGGCTCGCCCCGTCCGCTGTTCATCACACTTGGGTGTAATAAACTAAAAATAAATAAATAAAATAAAAATGCCTTGATTTCTTGCCGACTTCTTCTTGTAAATAAGCCTCGGAAAAGTCGATCTTTAAAAATATGCCTCCTCCGTGTAATTTGATGAACAGATAGATCCTCGGGCAAAGGAAGAGGGTACTGGTGTATCTCCAACGAACCGGCTGAAAAATCTGCGCAGATGCGAAGCGTGCCGTTGGGTTTCTTCACAACCACTATTGGCACTGCCCATTCTTAATAGTTCACTGGACTTATGACCCTAGCTATTTGTAGACTATTGAACTCATTGCTGACCTAGCCCACTGCGGTATATGGAACTGGTCTCTTTGATCTGAATACGGCTTTTGCTTTCTGTTTGAGTTACAGAGTCGCTTTGGCCTTGGTGCATAATCCTAAACTGTTGGAGAAAACCGTGCTGTGTTCCGTCTGCAATTGGGTGATGAGCTGAGATGCATCCACTTTTTGTCTTGAGGACCGATTTTTCGGTCCTTCAGATGATAAAACGTAATTGATGTCTTTGGTACTTGGAGGACAAATTTCGTTCACAGAATTAGCCCAAAGTACCTATTTGTCAATCCACTGAATGCCAACTAAATTGTGTGAGCAGTCATTCTCAACATAAGCCGTGGAGGTAACTTTCGTGCCACGAAAACTGCAAACACATTTGACTATTCCAGCAATAACCATTTGCTCGAAGCGCTATAGGCTGAATTAGTCGTTTGTTGGAGAGCTCGACAGCTTAGGGCTTCCCATGAATAGCGTGTCAAAATATTTATGTCTGATGCAGAGTAAAACTGAAAAATTAGCGGGACACTATTAACAACAATAGAAAACTTTCGTCTAGAGCCAAACTCTGTAGTGGCAGAGAGAACAATAACAGAGTTATACAATAACTCTGAACGACTCACTGAAGGTTTACGATGTAATCCATTTTACCGGAATTATGGCTGTGTAATGATTACAGTTTGTTTGTTCGTGTCCTTTTTTACCACACACATGACAGATTCGGTTGGCATATGGACAGTATTTCAAGAAATGCCAGTCACATTTCCAGCATGTTGGTGGTGGTCTAAACCAGGGTTTGCATGATGCATTACAAGCTTTCGGTTTGTTTGGGGAAACTTGTACCGAATACACGTTATTGTATTTCGGACCTCTCGCTATCAATGCGGAGTCTATGTTTTTTATCCATTGACATTCTTCTGTTATGTTTTGCAGAGTGAGGTCCAGGGAATTTTCAACTTACGGTAGTATACGATTACGTAGTTTCGTATCGGCAGACGACTGTAGTCCACTGAAGAATAGCAAACATTTGAACTGGTCCATTGAGGGGTGCTATAGTTTGACCCTTTCGGCCTCCAGGTTGATTCTCCCTATATATGTCACAAAATCTTCTGACTGTTTCTTCTTGACTTGGAGGCACTGATATGAAATAATGAAGTACGAGCACTGAATATTTGGGCAAAGCACCTCACTGTTTCTGAAAACTGTATGTTCGTTGGTTTGCAAGGTAAGATATAGTTGGTATATCGTTGGTGTTCAACGCGGTCAAGTTTGCCCATGAGCAGTCTCACTTTGTCAGTGTCTTCCCACAAAGCATAATCCACGGTGAATATATCCCAAAATCTTGTGCATCATAATTTAAACATCAATTCTGCATCCGAATCATTTGTGAATTTTGTAATCGCATTGGTGAGGTTATCACTGTTTAGATCTGCGATTCTTGATTGAATCGATGAAGAAGAGCGAAATGTAAGCATATACGCTTAAACAAGTTATACAAATACAAATACACCTGAGAGGAAGAACAAAGGCCGTCTAACTATCAGATCCGTGTATGTTCGAATGAATACGTCAAACACTAAACCACACGACAAGAGCGATCATCATAACACCATAAGTGGTCAAAGTAAGTGACACTGTTTGTTCAAGTGCTAACCATTGACACCTCTAACTCTCTTTGGTTATTCTTTTGACGTTATCAAAGGTTTAATGTGACGATTACATCAGTTTCGAGACGTAGGCTTTGGTTAGGTTGTTCACCTTACTTATATAAGGAAAAATATTGCAAGTTAAACAAAATTTTAGCATATTAACTTATCTTTTAAACATGAAAAAATTTTCAAACATTTTCATTTCGAAGCTATTAGGTCATAACTGTTCAACGTGAACTGTGAAGTTCTTGATGGCGTCGGGGGAGTAACAGTGATTTTGCAAATCGGATCATCAAGCTTGTTCTGTCCTCCACACCTCAATCGATCGAAGGCAGCAATCGCTATCAGGTTATTAGTTCTCGGTCTATCTACACAAAAATAGTCGGTCCAAGCTCTTCCGCTTCCTTGACAGACTGTGAACTGAACAAACGGTCAAATGTTGTTGGCGGTATCATGTCAAGCAATTCGCATCGTGATGATAGTGTATTATCCTTGTAAGCAGTTTATTCCAATCCACGCGTTTGTTCGTTACCCCCACTTATGTGTTATCCCATCCTGTCACACTTAATTACCCCAACTTGAATATACACGTTCTCATATGAAAAAGCATAACTGGCATATTCAATATGAGTTTTAGTGGGTCTTACAGCTGGATTTGTGTTTTGACAACTGCGGCTTGTATAACGCTCATTTACATTTTGTAGACAAGATATACTGATCTACTAATACTTAATAAGTTATCGAACACTTTCACAGTTTCTGGTTGGTGGTGGCTTCGGTAATCACTATTCAAAGAACGAACACGGTGGTGTTCCCAGCATGAACCTGAATTGAGAGATGGGACAACGGCAATACGATTATTCGAAGCCAGTTTGCATTTAATACTTGTGAATGTCACACGTTGAACTTTATTCACCCGGTTTACTTTGTTTGGTGGAAGTGTTTAAGTAAGGTTATATGATTTCAGCGACAATGATTATCAAATTCAGAGCCTATACTCAGAAAAGTGCATTTTTGAAAACATTCCAACTTTTTACCTGGTATTTTTTTAAAACATTCCGTGACTGTTATGCAAATTAGAGTATAATTCGGCAGCCCTCGTTAAGTTATTTCTATTGCAGTTGATTTGATAGAGATACCTTATTTCTTTCAGGATATATGACCAAAATGGTGATTTTGATTGCTCAGTACTTGAAGGTGATTATTCTGTGGTGGTGTCACAGAGATGGAATATAACCTGAAAGTCTGGAATAACCTGGATGTGAATCTGGTCAACACTGAAAGGGTCAGAGGGAATTTACTTGTTTAAGGTCACGGGTGAGACAATGTGAAACGATGGAGCAATCGCACTGTACATCGATCGAGCATGATCGACTTTTGACATCTCTAGGAAGCTTGTCAGGGCCGATGAGGCCAACGTGGCAAGTTGAAATGATGGTCAAACATCTTGAAATGATATTCGGACGACTTGAATTGCAAAAGGTATAGATCTACGACGTCCATGATGTCCTATTCAAATCCCCAAACCTATAAGCGAGAACAATGAGCTATGCGAATATTTTAAGAACTTACTGACATCAAGTTTCCACAACCCAGTAAATCTATCAAAAGGCGAACCATAAGGGGTATTACCAGTAGCTGCAGCCTTATTCTCCTACTAACTGCTTCACCAATGTTAGCTCTCGTTTCTTAGTATTAATGTAAACTGGCACCAAACAGACTAGGGCGTGACATCAACTTGGCTCTTTGAACACTTCTCAAATAAGCGATCATGGATGATTCCATTGTTGGTGCAATGGCATCGCACCTGACTCCCTTGTCACAAGGGCAGATGCAACGATTGTCTCATTGATTTGCAGCCCTTAAACACTGAGCCAACCGATAGGCAAGAGAACTGAAATTCATCACAACAGGGCACACTGTTGGCCCTCATACATAACTTTTCTCAGATGTGGCTTGACAAAGCTCTATTGCGTATGGGGCGCAAACCTAAACGAACAGATTTCAGAGTCGACAGGTTGTTATAACTCTAAGCCCCTAATTAGGAAGAACACTAGTCACTGAACTGGAACACGATTTACAGGGTCAATGGGTGAGAGATATATGTAGATCAATAATCATTAGGCCTGTCGATACTGGTAAGGTCGATAGCGAGACCGACCAATCACGTAACACCCGATGCAAGCGATCCGCGGTACGATTCGAGCTCTCATCACACAGGTGTCAAGAGCCTCGAACTTGAACGGAGATCAAACAGCAGCTCGTAGAAGCCATACAGTCCACCTGAGCTCGATTAACATGCCGCATATGAATGAGTGATGAATTTAGCAAAAGTAAACCTTCAGGAGCATGTAGTTTTTCTTTGCTTCAATAAAGCTTGTTGATTGAATGCCTGAGCACCATTCTAATTCGTCTAGGAAACATATTAGTGCTGAAATCGCTGACAATAACCAGGATGTCTACAAACAAATATTGTGGAGCGAATGGAATAAACTGAAAGGGAATTTCTCCAAACTCAAGGAGAATCACAATCAATTTGCACACATATGGGCAAACAGAACATGCAAAGCTATTTCTTTCCGTTACTGCAGTTCCGTATGGGCATACCGTTGACCAGTCAGTGAAATACGATCGCACATAAAAAGGACATCTGAACTTGGGAGAACAGGTTTGTATCTCAAAGTCTGATTCGAAAAAGTGAACAAATTATACACATGTAAGCTTCTTTCGGTCCGTTAGTCGTACATGGGGCATTTTCTGAGCGGCTGATTTCCGCTTAGATGTCAACTCGAACTTCATGAGTGAACTTCAGCAGCGCGCACGTTATGAGACAAGCCGTAATTAACCAGAGGAGTATTGTCATAAAGAAGAAGGAATTGACCATATTTTTCACGTTGAGTGCTTTAGGCTGAAGTTTTCAGTTGATCGAAGTATGCATTCATTGAGGTTTAGGGAATCACCTTAATTAATTAATATTCAAAATGGAAAACGAAGTAGCTGCCAGGCAACAGAGTGGGTAGCATGCTTGCGCTCTACCTGTAGTGTCCCGGGTTCGATCTCTAGTTGGTTCTATGGGTTCGTACCGCTGAGGAGACTCAACCAGACCGAAACAACTGTCCAGTGCATCTTAACTTTTCAGCTCACCATTCATTTGCATGATGAACTCATCATATAGGAGAAATTAATCCTTAGAATAAATAATTCTGAATACGGCGCAAACACATTTCAGTTTATTTCAAAGCCATATCTGAGACGTTCTATGGTAATCGTTTGAAAGTGCTAGGCACCTGATATCAGTATTTGCTTCAGATCTTTCATCAGGATTCAAGTCTGTGAAGCACGGCAACAAATTAGCGTCATTCGACAGTCATAATGAGTGAAAGAGTCTCACAGGATTACTCTTTATGGCTGGTACAGGAAACAACTATGAACGGAAGGTTGTTCCTTATTTAGTAATGCACATAGATTATTCGAAGCGGTCTGATCTAATCACAAAAACCAGCAACTGGGGTAATTTTTCAATTGATCAATTAACCAATGAATCCACTGGTTCTGTAACCGGTAGGTATATAATCAATCACAGGATTGGTTCCGCACGACAGCGTTTTAAGGCAGTCCAAAACAAATATGGTCTACTGAAGCGATTTATTGCTGTCCCGCTGTTTGCTTGTGCAGATTGAACTTAATGATCACCAGCTTCAAAGTCTCCATCGTAGCCATGAGGATTCAGACGCTGCCAACGCCACTGATCTTCACACATTTTCTGTTTAAAAAACAAACAGGAACGAGATATTAAATCAGGATAGGATGAAAATAAAATTGCCTAAGAAATGCCCACACCGTATTTAGTAATAGAGAAAAATAAAGTAAAATAAGAGATATTGGAAGAACTCAGTTTCCTTAGATTGTGGAGAAGCCTCATTCTTCCCCAAAAATGCTTTCGTAGAGTGCCTTTTAAAATATTTGATAGGTAAGTTGTAGCCAAAACTATCTCGAGGTGGGGGTGTTTCCATTAAATTAAGTGAAATGAGCTCCAATCTGGGGTTGCAGACGGGATATTGAACCGCGGGCGTTACACTGGGTACCCTGAAATTAAATTTCCTTTTATTGTTTTCCTGTCTTTATCTCAGAGGGAAGACAACAATTTTTCCAATGGAAAAGAGAGCATGGATTTTTGTTCAACCTATCATGATCAACAGGAAACAGTTACCTGTGCATTATGAGTGAGCTCAATCCAAATTTTATTGCATGCGATATGTGCTACTCATGAGTAGTGCATTGTATAAGTTCTTAAAACCGACTGGTGCTTTGTCCAAGCTGGCCCCTAAAGTGAGCCTTATCAGAGAACGAGGTATTCTTCTGAAGACCCTGTTTTCATTTTCCGACTTTATTAAACAAAACAACAACCGAAATGCTCCCGATAAATTTCTAAATAATTTAACTTACTGCATGAGCATTCACGACTTTTGACATGCGAAACCACGCACACGAGGTGATCGGTCAAGCGTGCCAGGTGTGAACTTTCCCGATGGACGTTAAGCAACGTAGTTCAAATTACGAGCGAACAGCCTCGCCTTTAAAAGGCCTGAATTAAATTTTGTAGTGCGAACAATTCCCAAACCCATTCCCCTCCTCCCATACAAAAAGCTTTATCAAAAGTCGACATGAAAATGGTGAATTCTAATGCTCTCCCCACCTTTGGTTTTGTTGAAGAAGCGTTGGGAACTATATTTGTAGCAAATACTGTTGCTAAAACAGTCGAGAGAAAGCCTCTTGCATGGTTGATTGTCTTAACATTTTCGGTGGGTTGTAAACGACCATAATCGCCTCTGAGTACAAACCAGGAAGGCAGAAACCAGTAGCCGAAAACATTGATGCACCTAATCACATGAGATCCATGGATGGAACGGATCTCACTGAAAAACTTGGGCATCGTGTGCACACACACATGATCAGATAACAACAAAGTTCTACTCGATTTCATCATCCCATCGCCTTATGCTTGCTTGTAACGTGAGATTAACCGATTAAACGATTTGAGAAAGGCCTTCTAAGAGGGTCAAGATGTTGCCACCAACGCCTTGTGTTTTGCTTTTTCCGTTCGACGTGCTAAGACAAGCTACTTTCTCCACCTTTTGCAGTTGTTACTAACTTCGGTGTAGCTGAACTTGGTAACTAGAATCGTCTCTCGATTCACGAAAACTCACATTGACGGAAACCGTTGAAAGAACCAATTCCTTTCAAACACAAACTTTTATTTTTCGGCCCGGATTTAGGGCTTTGCGGCTAGCAGCGCATGATATGCATAGATGATACAAGTGAGGGTAAACTGAAATTTCTTCAGGGTGTTTTTCTCCGTATGTGCATGAACAGCATTGTGAAGCGCCACCGCTTGCCAGTCAAGGCCATCATTGTTAGAAAGAAAACGTGATACATATCGCTACGTTGTATGGATGGTAGGGTGTGCAGTGTACGTGAAAATCATTTTTCACGGCGAAGCTCCACAATATGTTTGACCCCGAGGTTATATTCTGACAAGCTTTATTATTGGCCAGTCTGCTACCCTCAGTTAAGGATATACACCATTTATAATTATTGAACAAAACGATATGAATAAAATCATCGTTGAAACTCTTGACAAGTGAAGTAAATTTCCTAATCCGTTCTCATGTGCAACACATGAACTTACATCTAGATCATGAACTGCCTTCCATCTGAGTTCGTGGAAAGCCAGAGATGGATCAGCATAGATAGCGTCCGTATCCCCTCGACGTCTCGCGCATATCCTATAGGGAATACGTTTTCCGCTAGCTTTTTCCATGGCTCGAATGATCTCTAGTACCGAATAACCCTTTCCGGTACCGATATTGTACGCCTCGTGCAAATCAGAACAACAGGATGAGAAAGACACTGATAGTTGAACACAAATAGGATAGAAACTTCTCACAGATGTAAAATGAGGTGGAGATTGACAGGAAGTGTATCTTGAGAAGACATATGGCGAACATAAAGGGGTTAATTTACGATTAAAATTCAACGCAGAGTTAATTGTGAGTGATGACTTGGGGAAATTGATAATAATTTTGTGCGATCATTCTGAGGAAATCTTCTTTAAGCACAATCCATCTACATCTAGTCAACCATGCACAACGATACAATCACAAAAATAATTAGACCTAGGTTTCGCTATTGTTAGAGCTTGTCAGTTGTGTACAGCCAACATCCAGTCGGGGAGTCGAACTCCGGGCTTGTGTTCTAGTACTATAACAATCACACTCTGAGGCTGACTAGAAGCACCAGTGCGCAATTTTTTTTCACAGGTAGTCTTTGGGGACCAACATTCATAGCATTTGGCCCGATAGCAACCAAAGGAAACAGAGTTCTCTCTATTAGCTCCAATCAAAAGTTTTCCACTTATTTAGGTTTTTCACGCAGGTTAGAGTTAATGTGGCGAAGTACACCCGGTTACACTTAATGTAGTACTTAATTGAATTGGAATAGTACTATTAGGAACGTGGGCGATTTTCGTATTTTATTTTCCCCATAAATATTATTCCACTCATTTCAATACCGAAATAAGATGACTCAAATCAGCCCGTTTGGCATACTGTAATGGGAAAGAATCTTACGATCAGTGAACTTCGTGGTTCGTGGTTCCTCTAAAATGGATTCTTTTATTCCTTCATTTAGACAAACGAGATCGAAACGAATGAGCACTTTACTTTTTTTGTTTTCTTGCCTCTTCTTAAGACTAAATTGAGCTATAACCGGAAACACCTAACGATACATGTTTTCTCCCACAGTTTTATCCAGTTTTTCTCACCGTCCCGCCTACAACAGTGAGGGCTCGTGTCTGTGTATATGCTGATTTGCCAAATAACTGTATTTTATGTTGTGCAAATTTGGAACTCAACCCGGGCAAGATTCAAAAAAATCGGACTGCTCGAACTAATGGACCAAGGTTTATAGAGAGGAGCGTTCTTTGCTCAAATAACTGATAGATCAGCTTACCCGAGGTTTTCATCAAACAGCTTCTTTTTACAAAAGTATGCACTTTCACTTGGACGTATAGATTTTATTCGAGATACACTCAGAAAAATTAGTAGTTCAATGCAGAACAATTTTCTGCACAAACCTGCCCGTTAGAATGGTGATGTTCTCAAGATCAAAGAGGCTAAAATTTTACATCTAACTTTGAAAACGGATCAATTATCTTGAATATCTGAACGGCGCCCCCGATTTCATAATCCTCTACATAAAACAACTCAATGGCAACTGATTTTGTGAAGCAAAATGCTGTTCCTATTCGTTAGGTGGTCCCAAGGCTGTTTTTTATTTCACAAGTCAGCAAATTTTGGCTCCTAATAACAAAGTTCGAATTTTATTTAGAAGAAAACCCCAAGTTTCTGAATATTAATGCTTATTCAAATGACATAAAGAGAATGAAAACAGCATAGTTCTGATTACCTTAAGTCCGCAATTGTTGTTTAACATACGCAGTGCACTGACATGCGCTTTGGACAAATCCACAATGTGCACATAGTCACGAATACCTGAGAAAGAAAGAGTTTCAAGTTAAGACAGTTATCAGGTAAATCAAATAAAAACGTCAATTGACAAAAAGTACGTGAGAAAAGCATCAAAGTTTATTAAACGCGACGTACAGTAACTATGAAGTTGCTAGAGTAAGACAACGGAATGACGGCAACCTTAGTGACGGACCAGCAACATCAAATGGCAGCAGTTCCATAAAGCACATGGGGCACTTCGCAACACCGGGGCGTTTCGTTTATCCTAAAACGTTTCCACATGACACTATCAGCATTATCGCCATCAGACTTCAACAAGTCAAACCAGTGGCGTGTAGAAAACATGCCTAAGCACCTACGGTGTTTTGATCAAAGCAATGTGCTTAATAAAGAACGTTAAACGCACTTCCAACGGCACATTTCATTTGGTAAGTGAGTTGAAAAGAATCAAGAAGAGCGAAAAAAACGGTGGTCGATGATGAGTAGAAAACTAGTTCAAAATG
This sequence comes from Echinostoma caproni, assembly GCA_900618425.1. Lineage (NCBI taxonomy): Eukaryota > Metazoa > Platyhelminthes > Trematoda > Plagiorchiida > Echinostomatidae > Echinostoma > Echinostoma caproni. The sequence continues at coordinate 1,558 of UZAN01000018.1, read as the reverse complement.
AAAAATTTGATGGAATGGTGCAAATATTATCTTTTTTAAGTGAAAACTAAAGTTACGGCATCGATACTGAAAGCTACTGTTTTCAGTGGTGATTTCTAATGAACATAAATTTCGCATATACCTAGAAGACCATCCGAGAGTTGAGTACCAAATATAGGGTCCAGTTTAGAGATTAGTTCTACTCCCCCCCCCCTCTCCCAGCACACACACAAACACAGTTTCGAACCAGTAGGCATATTGCTCAAAAAATAACTCCTGTCTGACACAAAACACGTCACTTGGATCAAACGATTAATGGTGACAAGAAATACGATACCCGTTCCATCAGGCGTGTCATAGTCATTCCCGTACACATTGACGTAGGGCGAAAGACCTGCGGCAACTTGACAGATGTGAGGCATCAAGTTGCTTGGAGGTCCACTTGAATCCTCACCGATTCGCGCGGAAGGATGAGCGCCGACCGGATTAAAGTAACGCAAACTGACTATATTCCAAGAGGTATCAGCCTCATGAAGATCCTATGGATAGCACGAAGCATAAAAAGATGAAATAAATAATCAATAATAGATGTGTGAGTAAAAGGAAGGTTGCAGGAATAGTTTATCAGATTATCACAAAAGTACCTTGAGCAGTGTTTCAGCAAAATACTTTGTGGCTCCATACGGACTTGTGCATTGACCCAGAGGATGATTTTCTGTGAGAGGTAGAAACTGTGGAACACCATAAACTGTGCACGAACTAGAGAACACCAATTTTTTTACCGAATGTGCGTTCATCACCTGAAAAATCATAGAACCACAGGAACACAGGATAATAGTTTATTGAGAAACAGGAGGTCAGACGGAAGTTACATCAATGAGGATGAAAATGACAACATATTACTTATACCACAGACCAAGTAGTCATCTAATTGTTTATTTACGTTTTACTCCTTAAAGCGCACACAACGGGGTACAGATTCTGTATATATATGGTAGTCCATCGCATAAAGAAAACATGAAAAACGATCTGTGGGTACCTATTATGAAAGACATTATTTGAAACTCCTACGTGGTATTTAGGCTGTGAGTTAACTGGGCCTGAATAGCCGTGCTCTGGTCGCTTACTGCTTACTTCCGTTTCACTCAGTGTATACAGTAACGTAATAAGGCAGGTTTTAGGTGAGCTTGTAAATCTAATGTGCTTATAGTGAACTGATGCCATAGCATGAAATAAAACGCTCTTTATTCTTTTCTTTTTCTTTCATTTCTACTTCCTTTATTGAATGCAGGAAGATACAATTTTCAGGAAGGGAGGAGCGGCCAACCAAGTAGCTGTCATAGAACGCATAATGGTGAATCAGGCGGCGATGGTAGTGAAATTTGAACACACGTTCTCCTGGGTAATGATTTGGTGACCTTTAACACCACGCCACCACCGCCAACAAACAGTTAGGTGTTAGTTGGTTGCGCGCGATGCAATGAGTTTACTGCTAACCAATCTATTTTTATCCTGTTCTCTTAGTGGCCAAGTCTCTGCACCGTAGACCAGGACTGGCCGAACTGCTGCAGCATACACT
>UZAN01000017.1:0-22611 GCA_900618425.1 Echinostoma caproni | reverse complement strand
TAATTATCGCATGCTGAGAAACCACTGAACTAAAATGATTTGTGACAATGAGCTGATGTACCAGGAGTTGGGTTCTCGGTTTTTACTCTTGTTTGGTTATCTGCCTGAGGATTGTTTGGTTTCCTAAATGTTCCCTGATAGCAACTGCCCATGTGTTGTGATCTGCAGAAAAATCGGCGCACCGTGAAATACATTCTTTGTTCGAATTCAGCCTTTCAAAAATTACAAATTATCTAACTAATGCTAATCCGATTTAATTGTACTAATCACTACCTCCCTTTGGACTCCAAGGTGATATTTCCAAGCTGATAAATTTATTTTCGAGCCACTTTTCTGTTAATTTTAAGGATATGACAGAAATGATACAGACGACTTATTTGGTGATTAGTGAAAAAACACGGTTGTACTATCTTATATCTGCGGAATATTGGAGACAAAAGTGTGTGGAACTTTCAAACTAGTTTTATCTTCCATCCTCAGTGGACACATTTTGCAAGGGTCACTTAGGACCAGGAGAAATCTTAATTGATCACGTTTGGCGCAGAAATAAAATAAATGACAATCGAACGAAAATTTGGTGTAATTTGTAGGCGTTAGGTGTAATACATTCACAGTGTAAAAGTAATTAATAATAAGTCATTCCTCATGCAGATTCAGATAGTCACTCACTCAAAAAACCTGGAAGCATTATAGAGTTGTTTACTGGTGTTGAGAATCGTCGATAGTGCGTGCCTCCACCATGAACACTATGACATTTATGTCACCAAGATATCCTTCCGATAAGTTTTAATAAGCTTCTAACTAGATCATTAAAGGGTTTCATCACTTTTGTTTAAAACTTTCTTTATGACTGCCAAATCTCGGTTCGTGTTCGTGAATTCATTTTGAAAGCACTCGCAGTGAACTGATGTCAATTCATATCCACACTAACTCGCCCTCTTTTCTAATTTATCGACGACCTTTTAGCTATAACTATAGGTCCGAGTCAATATTCTGCCAGCAATGCCACTCTACATCCTTGTCTCTCTTACAACTCTTCGACTCAATTCAGATTGAGTGCAGTCGCTGCTTTTGGCGTAAAAAATCCAGTCTGACGAATCTGTAAATCCCCACCTTATATGTATCTGTAATCGTAATCCGTGTACATAATCCCTGTAGTTCTTTTGATCCATATTTTCTCCCTAATCTATTTCGTTCCACAAGTGCTGGCGTTCTGAATAGCCTCTCTTTTTGACCCATTCCGATTTTATCAGATTGTGTTGCTTGCATCGCCGGTATGCAAGATTATTGCTTACTTTTTCCGATCAAAGCAATTTTCTATTTCCTTTTATTTTCTCACATCTTAAAAGACCCTAATTCTTGTAACTCTGAAATCCTGTAGTAACATCTCGACGGATACATCTATTTTTATTGAACACTTTTGGACCGCACTTAGTTTAAAGCAATCCTCCTTGTCCCCGACCCGTGCTACCATTCACTCTTCAACCACATATACATTGTAATGCCACCGTGTCATTATCCATTTTCCAACATTATTGTCATGGATTGCGGTGTGAGGATCTGACCTATCTGTTCCCTTTCCTACCTCCATCTTCCTACAGGACTCTATCATATGCCTATGGTACCATACCGGGTGGCACTAAAACCTTGTCCAGCTGCTGTGTTCAAATACTCTTTAGTTCAAGAACCACAAAATATACGAACACTTTTCTATTCTCTTTTTCTTCCCCGTAAAATCTTCCTTTGATCCACCACAGAATTACCGAGTGATGCTTTCAATTATTGTTCCCGTTCGCACTGTAGTTTCCATGATTATATTGTTTATTTTTCTTTGTAAATCATGCTTACCATGTACTGAATAGCGCATCACTATTTACTCCCGAGCATGTTCTATAATTAGAATGACTCTCAGGGTAGGCATCGGCATCACATGGCACGGCATTTGAAATATAATTGAAATAGAATTTCAGTTTTGTCAACGTCACAAACATCAAGCAGGCCACGTACTCGCTAAGTGTCAAGAAATCGTTGCTGCATTACGTGATCTCAGACAATTTACCGATAAATTATTATGTTTTCAAGTTCAACATCTAATTATCGTTCAAACGAGTCCATCCAAGTACTGCATTACTGTACTGTACTGTGGTGCATTGATGAATTCAAATGTCTGTAAAACTGTATAAATTAAACGGAATAGGCGTTCACATTATACCTAGCGTGTTCCTCTACAATGGTTTGATTCATAATGGTAATATTTGCGATGACCGACAAAGAGCGATGAATAGCTTTTTCGGCTTGTTTCGGACTCGTGCGTACTTTTTCTGTCCCTGTAAGGACTCGAACTGTGAATATTCGGGTTGGGACTTCAAACTTTCACTCCTGAGCTAGACGGGCCATCACCTTGTGCAAATGGTCCAATCAGTTTTAGACCAACATGTTCTTAAGTGTGAGTTTCACTCCTTGGAAGATCGTTGATTTCCCCAATATTTTATGTATTTAATTGTAATGGAAGAAAGTACGCGCCACCGACGAGTACCAAAAGGATGAAACAGCGGTCTTATGCACTTTGTCGGTCGTTCAACGAGTCAGTAATCAGAGAAAGCGCAAGAGCACCACTGTTTACAATACTCAGTCATATCACTGTATCTTTAACTATCGATTACAATGACCCAGATACCTCCATCCAGGAAGGCTCATGTAACCTATATGGCCGAACCTGCAGGTAAGAATTTTTATGCACTCATGGCAAATTTAGTCTGACCACTCTTGATTATCTTCTACCCACTACCTGCTTAAGCAAACACTGTGCGCCATGGCAAATTGTTTGATGATATGCCTAACACATGCCCTAAAAACCACAATCTCTGGAAGTCAACCACTTGCCTAATGCGCGAAAGCGATTACCTAAATGTCTGCGCCTAATCACGACATTGCCTGTCCGGTTTTCCCACCAGACTCGTACAATGTGGCGCGGTGTTCGAACACTGACATTCTATCTTTATCTTGGTTTCGTGGGGCTGAATTCTCCACGCCCTAAAGCAGCACTAACCGAACTGTTGCAGCATCCACTCCGCCCTTCAAAGATAGCCAGATGTCGAACGGTGCCTCAGATGTCTCAAATTTGCAAGTGCCAATGGAGCCTTCTGTGAGCTGTCCAAAGCTGTATTCGAGAGGCATTTGACAGATGAAACAGCGGCCCAAATAGCGCAATTTTTTTACCTCTATTGCTTCCTTAGTAAAAAATGAGGATGCTAGTTTGAACATTCCATAGGTGTAGTATTATTTTACAATTCGGAAATGTTAGGCGCATGCCCGAAATAACTAAACTAGCACTTTAACCCATCCAGAAAGCTGGCATCTTACCCAGATCCTTACTTAGTAACACAATGTAATTTGCTTAGTCCAGATCAGACAATCTGCCATCTGGGAGCAAACAAATGCAATTGTCCTCGCACTGGAACAGGGCTGTACCCATAATCAAAGCTGTAAAAAACGTTGAGTAGAAAATAGAAAAACATCACCTTCTGGTGTGAACCCAGATGAGCAAGTGTCATAAGATCGTACTCCGCTTTGGCTATTAGTTTAAAAGGATCGTAATATTAGAATAAACTTCTCTGATTCATTTTCGTAATCCCAATAGTACTGAATATAGGAATACAATAACCCGTAGTGTAATAATGGATTGGCTCCAAGCGGAACTGCGGACACCAATGAAATACACGGAGAATCGGTAGCAGCAACTCCCAACATTTATTCATAGAAGTAGAGCATGTTTTATAGAAATCAATAGGTAATGTCGTTGGTTGAAGACCATTGTCCAATCACGCAACCGTTTGCGCAGATGTATCTCATGTACTAACTCTGATGTAATGATCGCCTGGTGTACCATTGGTCCAGTACTTTGAACTTTGATTGGATGACATGAAGCTGCACCTGGTCGTACTTGGAACGGGGTCACATATGTTTGTATCGCCACACACCCTTCAGTGAAAGGCAACGCCAGAATCTCGAATTGTCGGTTGAGTCGAAAATCGCTTTCTCACCGAGGAAGACAAAAGTGGTGGAAATAAGTAAATCATATCAGTGGTTTAGAATCTGACGGAGAGTAGAGATGTGGTTTATACAACCTCCACCAAGGCCAAAACCACTCGAGTTCTCACGCATGCGCCCTTCACATGATGCAGACAATTGACAGAATATGATTCCAGTGAGAAAAATAGACAGTTCTGATCAAACCAATTTATCTGTGGTTTTCACAAGGGGACTTACAACATTTCTGTTAATCGGTAAAATGACCTGCTCACATGACTCAGTTGAAATATATTAACTCTGTCATAGTGAACTCAGAACTTTTGTTAACTCCAAGACCCAGACTGAAACTCATGAATGCTGATGGGGCCAGCCCATTGAAACCGGAGGCCTCATACCTTTTAAGATAGTTTTTAGCGAGTAACCATTTCAGATTGGGGATTGATTTCAACTCGAAGTATTTTCCCTGTAAAGGTAGAGATTAACAGGTCTAATGTCGATGAAGGCCAGTTGAATCGAGTCGTTTTTCAAGCCTTTTTTGCTGAATATGAATCATTTTAAGGTCAATGAAACAAAGCAAAAGAAAAATGAAAGAAAGGAGTTAAATTAAGCCATCTCCACTGTCCATCCGGTCTGTCCGGATTGCACATGGGTATACGGATCCGACAATTTCCATTGATCGGATCCCCATGGAGCATCGACGAAAGATCCTTGTGGAAATATTCATTGTTTCTCTTCTTCGAAGTTACACTGTTGATTTTGCTCGGTCTGGCTTCTAAACGTTTGCGAACAACGCTTCCAGCTTGGAGATTACACCCACACCAATCATTCACTTGCACTGCATTCGATCGGTGCATCCACGGACAAGGCAAATAAGTACTGATGCTTTGTTTTGTTTTGTAGCTGTTGAACCGTTGTTAACCGTCGAGAGGTACAGCACAGATTCGACCACAGAGTGGTATTCAGTCAAGAAGCGAGTGCTCAGCCTTGGTACTTTCGCAATTTCAGCACAAACAGCACCTCAAGCTTTATATGACGGATCACCTGACACATGGGGAATGAAGCATTAGGAAGATGATCGGTCATATGAATGCGAGGTGATAACTGAAGTAAGGGTTTGTCTGCGTGTCTCGAAGTACATCATGTGCCTAAATGGAAACTTTCATACATTCTATCAAAGACACCCCATGGGTGAGAAGAAGAACTAAACTGACGAGAAAAATGGGTTTTCCAAATGGATGACTGAGATTTTAAGACACCAAATACTTCATGATAGCCCAAACCGATGAACCGGTTTTCATTGAGAACCCTAACCGGAACCTTTGATTCCATAGTTTGACCCACAAGGCAATGAAGCGTATATCTAACGCGGGAGTGGGACCAAAGCACCCGTGTGTGAGCTTGCAAAGAATCGTCACGTTAGGCTTTCCGGTTTCCACTCAGAATGTTATTTACTGATGTGTTTATTGTCGGTCGCTGTTCGGGATTGGTCTTCAGCGTCATCAATGAGAGAGGCGGAACATGGACGAGAGTTCACCTCATTGGCTGAAGGACGGCCAGCTTGGGTGGCCGGTAGCTGTCCAGTGAAGTGCTAAATCTTCTCCCACCGTCGGGGGGAAGCTCGAAGTACCCTGCTTTTACGTCCATCTAGCAGGAACTTTTACCGGTAAAATTCTCCTCGCGTGTTTATTTACTGGAGTGACCTGCGTAGGGGGGACATCATACATTCAAAAAAAGTCAGAAGTCTCTAAATCAATTGACTTCGTTAAACTGAGCTTTCTTTGGCCTCTATCCATTGACCCGATTTGACTTGCGGCTGTAAGAAGTCGATTTGTATAGCATTCACGGTCATGTAGTCATGTAAACCATCACACAACGTTAGGGTATAGTCTCATCGTGCTTGCCTGTGCACTCTCATTAATATGAAACAAAATAAAGTAATGGAAGGAGTCATACCTGTTGCAATGAATCGAAAATTGCTCAAAATGTTATTACGTAATTGAAGTCTACTCCGTTGCGTTATTTACGTACATAATGTTTTTTTATATTTCTTCGATCAGGAGAGCTTGGTATTGTGAACCAACTCTCGTTGTGCGCACAGGTTAGACTTCTTGGATGGGATGGTAATCACCTGTGAAGTTACTACCCTCCGGAAACTTATCACTGTCATGGGGTTGGGCGAGACTTGATGAATGTATGCAGACGCCAAATGCACAGAGATACTCGTCTCTACCGCATAAACAAACAACAGAGCTTTCCCTTTCCAGTACATACCCGTCAGTGTTAACTGATGCGTCAATTTAACTGTTGTTTTTTGTTTCACCTACACAGTGGGTATCACAAGTGCACTTCCACCGGAAACGGGCACATCTCTGCTTCGCATCTTTGACAATGTAGAGACCACTCATTTTTATGAGCCAAAACTTCCACCTACATTCAGCGGTTACTGTTTCAAACAGGCCTGGTTTTCGTTTTCGAAATACAACACATCCCGCCGAAGTTTGCTATTTGTATTTATGACTCTAACTGATGTTCGGTACAGATCGTTATTCGCCCTCGATAAAGGTTGAGCTATGGATAATGCAGTCCTGTTTAAAACGGCCTAAGGCAGGGGAATGGATTTATGCTTGTGGTAGTGGATGATTTGTGTGGCTTGAAAGGTCGAGTTGGAAGTTGATCATTGATAATGCGTATCGGTCAGCCGACATCTAAACAGTAAATGATGTGCCCCTTGATCTCTGTATTGAGTTTCCTATCTGTTCGTCCAGTGCTCTTACTCTTTCAACTTTTATTGGGTGTATTATACTTTTCCCCACAAGTGCCTCACATACCCTTCATCCCCACCAAAATCACTTGACACAACAAGTTCTGAATTTTTCCAACCGATCATTCTTTTTGTACTTTCACTTCATACAGTATACCTCTGGTGATCCTAGCCTACGAGATGACACATACCACGGAGGGACACGGTACAGTGTCCGGACAACTGTCATCAATCAAGCTCACTGAATGACGTAAACAAAGTGTGTACGTGTTACAGCTTCTGGACTACAGACCATAAGTCGATTGTACCAACCAATCAAAAATCGTGCGGCCCAGCTGAACAACGCCAGAAGTACTAGCACGCGATTGGCAGTGGCTTGGATGACCCATGAATTTGTTTCGTACATAATATTGAATCCCCCTCGATTTCTCTCAATAAACGAACTGCTATTCCTGTGGCCTTTTCCTCAAGTCTCGGTTACGTGAGATACTATCGTGCTAGTACCAGTGTGATCCAGTGCTTACGTCTCGTCCGTGGTTGCTTATCCGTGATTCGTATTTCGTGATCAGTACATATCGTAATCACTACGATTACTGCAATACCGCGGCTTGAGCTTCGGGAAGGTTCTTGCTTTGTAGTTGGATGGTTTATGCATCTTGGGGGTCCAAAAACCTTTCTCTAAAGTAAAATCAATGTGAGCTACTAGCTTTTTGTTCAGCTCAAACGTTTGAGGTTTCCTGCTAAATTGGCACACCATCTTACTCTTTCTTACGCGATGCATAACTACGGTCACGGAGCTTTCAATAGAAAAGACATTTACATAAGTCTTGCCAGATTCCAGCTGCTTAACGTTTCGATATGGTTCTTACTTATTTGGGATTCATGTGACGGGTATTATAAAGCAAGGATTATCTGAATCGGTGACTGAATATCACCACTCTTCGGTTTCTTCCTTACTTTGTTCTAGTCCGACGAATACGTTGCTCCGATCGTTCTGGATACAACAAAATACCTCTTCCAGTCCACTCACTAAGTATCATTGCAGCCATCTAGCATCCAATAGATAATATGTTCACTCTTACCACAGCAGCGGTGTTAATGTGCATGAACAGTCTAGTCGTACTCGCGTGTAACTGATGGACTGAAAATGATTATACTGTCAGTTTTGGTCTGATCGTAACAGTGCAGGATGGTTTGGTGTTAATCATCCAACTTAACGCAGTTTGTCTTTTCCTCAAAAAAATGAACTCGGGCAATAGATATTTCACTTGTGCTGTTTTTCCATTTTGCATTGCTACTATTGCCCGCATTTACAGCAGGGTACATGTTTTTCACCACAAATTGACATCATGCTATTCCACCGATGCGAAATGATGAAGTTAAGATTCCAAATTAGTCTCCATTGTCAACAATGAATGAACTGAGGACTGTGTGTGAAGGTGAAGTCCGAATGATAGTCAGTTGGAATCAATATCCCAAACCACTACTCACAAGTAACCGAGTTAAATGTAGATTACCATTTGGTTGTACTGTATTGCAACAGTTGGTTCTAACATTCACGTTTGCATATCACTTAAACGTTTCGTTGTATTAGCTGGATATCATCTTTTTAATATTGAATTTCGAAAGGAACTGTACAAGAAACTGTGCCATTTTCGCTGCCCTTCAAAGCTCATAGTTTTTGGTCAGGATATAGCCAGACACAGCGTTGCATGTAACTGTTATTAATGGATAAGCTCATTTAATCACAGATTAAGCCTTGTATTTGAGGGAAAATGGCACAACGCACTCAATTTTCTTCTCCATTGAATTCGTCTCGAAAATTTCAAAAACTTTTTAAATATAAACATGGAAGAAACTGCTGGTACATATTAATTGTCGGTCAGCACAAAAATTTCCAAACAAAATCACGGGATAGAGACACGAGGTTAATCAGGAATACAGCACGAACATTTTTCGAAGCAACTGTAACTACCAACACTCTAAGGATGGAGACGCACAACGCGAGTTTAGTGTGAAAGACGCGTCTGGTGATTTGCATGTTTTAAACTGAAAACTATACCAATAATAAAATGAACGATTGTTGATAAAGTCGATTAGGAAAAAAATAACATATAATTCACATACAACCAGTCACTCATTTGGTGTTCTTATTTTCTGCTGAAGGAGTCTCATTCGATAAAGAAGAGAAGGACCAATCACGCGAAAAACTTGACAACTAGAGAGATAATATTGTTGTACAGATTATTTTAAGGAAATTCTAATTAAGGAGCTCCTTTTCTTAAACACAGGGAAAAGTGTACAGATTACCACGTTGAATACTCATGTGTGACCTATTCATTTTCGTGTGTGTTCATGACAAACCTGGATAGTTGACCAAGTGGAATGTGTTTGTCTGTTGAAACTCACTGTACTAGTTGCTCAGTTTGCCACTGTGGGTGGTCAGCGGAGAAATAGGTACTCGAAAACCGATAATAATGCGCAGCGGAATCGGGTCAAATCAAGGCCACGCAACACGGAACTCGTGATTCGCAAACCACTTACTGTTCCGTATAACACTAGTACCTCTCTCTGCACACCAATTTTTGTTGGATATATTTGCCTCACCGCTTGGTTTACGCTGGCCTTCTTTCTGTGTCATCGTGATGGCTGCGTTGATTGCTACCATCGCTGATACACAGACTAGGAATGTAACGCCCCGTTTCCCTAGCACTCCACATACCCTCTAACAGCTCGATGACCGTAGAGGGTCTGATTAATCATTGAGAAAAATATACAACTTTGTTTGTGGCTGACTCCTTTTCTTGCTTGGGACACTTTTCTGTTACTAAGACTTATACTTTTATATGATCAGTAACTAATTTTTCGTAATGTTTATTCTTCTTTGGTTATTTCTATTTTTTTCTACTGTATGAAAGGTCACACTGTGATTGGATACCAGTGTGTCAATGACAGTACGCAACAAGGCTCTTCATATGTGTTTATGTGGTTGAACTCTGTCTGCATTCTGCAGTTAATTCAAATATTTGATCATGCAATTCATCATACTCATAGCTACTCACACATGCCGCGAGGCCATAAACGACATATCCGTGTTTCAATCACAACTTTCCTGGATTTATAATACATATGAAGCAATGGTTTCTTCAGACATGTAAACATTTGCTTACAATTCGAGTTTAGAATGAAACAATTAGTTTCTTTTGCAGTACGACTCCTGAAAATGTTCAGAGAATTATCCGATGCAAAGCCAATCTCATAAAACCCATTCAAATCACATTACACACAAAATGCACAAATATCCCTCCACACAATTATAATGAAAGTTGGTACAGCCTAGCTGTTTCGAAAGCGATAATGGATTCATGGCAGATTCACGCATTTTATTGATGTGCACCACTTTCATACATCAAAATAAACCGTGACTAAGTTCAATCCACGTGCAAGTCGCATCCGGTACGCATAACCATCCACCATCACGTAGTTGCATCGTGATAAACTAGCATCGTTTTTATGTCTGACTACCCCTGAGCCGTTGTCAATTTACAGTCGAATAAAAGTTATCGACCGCTTAAGTTGGATCACTCTACAGAAACGAAATTAGACGAAATAGCGAGACGAACTTCCGAACCTACTTTATGATCATTGATTTACCTTCAAATAGGTGTGCATTCTGGCACGATAGCTTCAATAACTCGTAAACAATAAAGTAAACAGCTGATCTCATCAACTCTATTTATCGTGTTTGTTTGATGCCATTGAACAGAGTCGATTAGTAGACGTAGCGAGAAAATCAAAATAATTTTGAAAATTTATCAAACAGATGCGAATATTACTAAACTATCAAAGTGGCAGCCCTTTGATTGGCCGCTTCCCTCTTCCTGAAAATTGTATCTTTGATATTCAATAAAAGGAAGTAAAATGAGAAGGAAAAAAGTTAAAAATTGTAAATAGGCTCGTATAGGTGCTCCAATGACAAATTTTTATTGCCAACCCACCGGTTCCAACTCGTTTAATCACAACCCCAGTGTTCGTGCACTGATACCGATTTCTCACACGGATCAACTAGTTGTGTATTGCTTCTTCAGCGTTGCTTGCTGAGCCATAGCTGATGTTCTCCATAATGTGTCCTCGGTGCTTCAGTTATAGTAAGCATTGTTGTCATCCTCTTCAGTATTCCCCTCTTTTTATTCAGACCTAAGATATTTCGCTAATCAGGGGCCTCGGGCTTAGGCAGCCGATTCCACTAACCACACGATTGATTCACGTGACCACGTGATTCTTTCCTTCCACTATTCAGCGTACTCGCATGTGCTACCGAGAAAATATGTGACAGGTTCATTTTGCAGGATGAACCACTTTCGACTCGATCATTCTCATGCTAATTAAAAAATATTTGTGAGACGGGATTGTTTCTACTATGACTGACAGCAAGCGCTGTATAGCTGATTCATTCTCGGTGGAACTGATCAGATGTGTGCACTTTTTCAGTACCTTCTGAAATTTGAATCATGGACGTTCGGGTAGAGGACGTGGAGCTTCAGACCTGAGATACACGGTCCATGATCAACAACTTGAACGCAAACGTGAATAATTTCACATGAATTTGTTCAAATCGATGTTTGGCAGATAAAAGTCCTATGTCGTTTGTTGTTTTCTGGGAGCATCGGAATTCACGGACACCAGTAATCGTGCTTTGATAGTTTGGTTATTGTCTCATACATCTCACAAGTAATCTCACTTAGTTTTTTTCAGTCAATAGTGCACACTGCTCGTGTTTGTCAGAAAGAATTTTCTTAAGAAAGAACTTGATTACGTTAGTTGCAGCCTACATGCAACATATAGTCTACTCCGTTATATGATATTCTGTGATAAAACGACAATGAAGAACAGAGAGAACGCGTAACAAAAGCAGAAATGGCAGTTAATTTGATAGTCGTTATGTGGAAAGTAACAAAAGAGTAAGTTACATGAGCATTATAAAAAGCTGTGTTGCTAGTTTTTAAATTTATTGCGAGCGACAGAAGTGAATTTGGAGCGAGTAAGGATCGGGTGTAGGAGACGTCATGCATCAGACAGGATTAATTTGCACAGATGGCCACATGCTGGGAAGTGTTGTTTGGCAATGAAATCGACCTGCATCACATAAGGAAACGTTTCGTATCTGGAGTTGCATTTTGAATAGCATTTTATTAATATAAAATCCCTAAACCACAGAGCTGAAAAGATAATCGTGAAACAGTGAGTCCAATGACATAAAATAAACAAATGAATGCACTGGGAAATTACATATAACGGTAACTTCAGAATTCAAAGGCATGTACTGTAAAATGTCAACTAGTTTATGTTAGGAAATCCCAGCTTGGACGAACATGGTTTTTCGGTGAGTTTATTTTCAAAGCTTTACAATCACATTTCTATTGAACATTTCAATACGGTCAAACAGAAAGGTGGATGACTCATGTATTATTGGTAAATAGGCCCACAGAACTCAACTTAATACGCTGTTTGGATTACGTAACCAAAATTAACTAATACATCATGGCCATTTGAACAAGCGATTTTTTCCTCTATTGTTTAGGGGAGTTTGAGAGCTTGAACCAATCTTCGTTCTGTACACAGCTCAGGCTTTGAGTCGGATGCTAATCGCCTCTGCGGTCACTAATATCCAAAACCGTCCTACTCTCGAAGGGTGGGGTGGGACTCGAGAAATGATTTTAAATGCCCATCGCATGTCAACCAAGTGTCCCATCTCTACCGGATGACCAACAATTGAGCTTGACACAGTTCTACTCTCACTTTGTGTGACTCATTGTGGATTGTGTTCTTTGGTAAGTTAAGATAAATACCTTGTCGTTCGAACTACATAAGTCGCACCACAGGTATACATGAGTTCATGGACAATCAAAGATGAGATCAGCAAGGGCAGCTTATTAAGAGTAGCAAATGTGGAATAATCTGCTCGGTTGTTCACAGGTACCAAGCACTCTTGATTGTCTTGAGTGTCAGTTTCTTTCTTTGGGAGATCGCGAATTCCCCAGTAGTTGAATGCGTTAATAAGCGATGGAAAAATTTGTGATCACCAACAAAGAGCACTGGACGACATAGCTGACTAGTGCTCTTTGACGGTCATCACAAATCTTTTCAACGCTTATAGGCAGTTTCTCTTTGTTGCAGCATCGGATGGTTTGTTAAGTAGAGAACACGCGCCCTAGCGGAGAGGTTTTAAAGGCGTATTTCACTGCGGCGGATAAAACTCTACAGACATTGACAGCGGTGGCAATGCCAATGAATGGAAGTTTTGTTGAAAGCACTTTCTCCTGCGTTTTTGGTATTGTTGTTGGCTTATTCTGGTCGATAAACTTCTCAGGACAGTCATTTTCCAGTAAGGTTCCACTCACTAGTTCAAGTTCGTTCTTTGAAGTATCATCTGAACAGATGCACCTTGCTTTCTACTGGAGACGGCGTACGAGGTTACGATTTCTATACAATGGGAAGAAGCTATGAATTTTTGTGTACTGTCCACTCCCAGTTGCTTTTCGATGTATGTATTTCTTTGGATAGAGCCATCAGGGTGTCTAGTCAGATGAACATCCAAAAACGGAAGGCAATCATTCTCCTCGGGTTTAGTTGTTGACGGAGGAGCAAATGACGGATACCCTCAAACGGCTTAGAGAGCGTATCATCCTGTTTGTTTGAAGGTCTTGAACCCGTTGGTTCTAACGTGCCGCGCTGTGCGCACAAAGAAAACTGATCCGGGCTCTCAAACTCCCCCGGCCAATGGAGGAAAAAATCCCTTGTTCACATTACCATGGCGTAACAGTTATTTTTAGTTACGCAATCCGAACAGAGTATCAATTCCAGTGATCTCAGCCTCATTATCAAACACAGGACTCATCCACCTTCTGCTTGACTCTATTGAAAATGTTTCATAGAAATGTGATTGTACAGAATTGAAAAAAAAATTCATCGGAAAACGTTATTTACCTACATTGTGTGTTCCTAATCAGTGGAAATATTTTGTGACATTAGGCAATTTTTTTGCACTTGGTAGAACCATTGGAGGTCAAAGGATAGAAAATATGCCAGGAGTTTTTAAATACAGCAACTTTTCAACGACTGAGTCGTTAGTGAGAATATCGGAAACGGGTAATCGGGAATGTTTAGATGACTTTTTATTAGGGGAAAGCAAAACTCCAATGCATTTGTTCAGATTTTATAAAAGATTCACGCGGTCGAACTATTCAGCAATGGAACTCAAGACTGATTGAAGGGGCTTGATGAAATAAGTATTGTTAGATACATCATCAAAGATTACTGTGGCAGCAAACTTTAATGTGAAAAAGATTAAGTAAGTGGTAAATTTTGAATATACAGGAAAAAGATAAAACAGGATAAACTTTCGCTCTGCGATTTGCCTTGGGTTGAAAAAACAGTGAAAGTTGTAATAATAATAAAACTTTTGGACTGACGTCGTCCAGTTAAACAGAAATGACGGGAGACTTTGTTGCTGCAATATTGTCAATAAGGTACTTCTATCCAATGAACTACTGTAGTCCATAAAGTGAAAATAAGCAGTCTTTTGTTTTTCGTCGATCACAAATAAAACGAAATATGTAAAACAGATGTCAAAAACGAACGGCGTGCACCTATTACGAGAAGTATTTTCATCCCGCGCGCGCCAAACTATCAAACAAGATAATTAAACAGGCTTCACAACCAGGTTGATTTTGCACAGATTGCTTGGGAACCCCTGTTACCATTTGCATAATAGGCAGTAAAAATAGGTTTAAAATTACTTTTAGTTGATGAACAAATGGTATTCGTGAAAATTACAACACTATAGAAGAAAAGGTAGCGTTACGACCCTGTCAACTTGCCATTCCGTTTGGGTGTGCGTCGTGTTCCAGTTCCACTGGACCTTTTGGTTCATTGTGTCTGCATTTTCCTCTCTTTCAGATTGTCAGTTCGCCCTCTCCACAGAGAACATCCCGTCGGTCGACGGTCCCAGACCACACCTAGACTCAGCCAACTTGCGGTTGTCTGGTGTATCCGTTCAGGGGGGACATCCTGCCGCACACATGAGCCAAGCGTCTCACAGTAGCAATATGGAGCTCCCGGTAACCCAAGTGAGCCTGACTCAGCAACCGGCCAAACGTCTTCGTTATTCCCTAACAAAATGATAGTTTCTCAAATCCAACTTAAAATGGGATAGTACCACTGAAACGCAAATCACACACCCAGCTGATATGAAAGGTACAATGTCCAAAGTAACGAGAAACGTAAGTATTGTTCCAGAGTCAAAGAACATCATTCCCCAACCGAATCCGTCTGCCAAAATTATATACCGTTAGAAATGGCTAAAAATGTGCAAGCAACCCTACCTTAATAGTCAATTGCAGGAATATACCCAAACCAATAACGAACATTGATGGAGCGTCAAGTGAATGAGTTTTGCCACTGGAACGAATTACATGTCTAGGTGGGCATCAAAGTTCATCCCGTTCACCTCACACGCCTTGTACGTCAGTTGTCCTCGCCTCACACTTAGGATTATTAGCCGACCACGATGTAGTAGGCAAACATACATATTGTCCACCAATGGCATTTTGCTTTGACGATACCTCAACTTCAGCAACATCAATTTACTAGGATTCCTTAGTAAATTTTAGGAGTTTGTGTGGCGTTTCCAATAAAACCAGGGGGATATCATCACTGTTACCGAACAGTGGTTTACAGCTGCAATAATTGATTCCGAACTCTACTGTTTCTGCTAAGATGCCATCGTCTCACATGGGGCGATGTTGATTCACTATACGTTCTTGACGATCTTCGGTGATAGGTAATCGATCCCGCGGTTTCGGCTCCTGACACACTTTAGTGTAAGTTACGACTGTGCAAATACGATAAATGATTGATTGGTGTAGTCTATCGTCTTCCATAACCCCCAGAGATACCCAAAGAAACTCTTTTGCAAACTAGATCACACAATATTGCACAAAGATTTACCCATGTTATCGAATTGAATAATTTTAGCTGCCCCAATCTCAATAAACCGACAACCGTACATCCATTATTCGAACATCAGTTCAGACATCTGGTTGACTCGCATCCATTGTACAACCATATAAAGGAGGCCACCAGGTTAAGAAACATGCAGTCATTAACAATATTGTATTTAATGTTACCAAACGCAGTGCTGCTGCTGCAATGTGACTCCCCTCCCCCCTTAGGATGCAGTAGTCATGCAATACTTGCATTAAAATGTGTTTGTTACACTTATATTCAAGGAAATTCTCCAGATAACACACTCAGATCCATAGATTATGCAAAGCTGTAAAACCTGGACATCTCAACTCAGTGGCGTTGCCAGGGCAAAACACCCAATCGGTTGGTCGCCTGGCAGGAATTTATTAACAAACAGTCCTACAAAACCACTAACGATAGTGACCAAGATCGGGTAATCACCAAATCTCGCATCCGTAATCCGCCTATTTGAAGCTGCAAGAGGAAATGTATGTCTCTGATGGATCCATCTTTGTGAGATCATGAACTGTTTCTGGATGTCGTCACTTGGAGTAATTATCGCATGCTGAGAAACCACTGAACTAAAATGATTTGTGACAATGAGCTGATGTAGCAAGGGGCTCTAGTACAGAGATTCATCCCTAACCTCCAAGCTGTTGTATGAACACGGTAACTGGATCAGGAAGTTAAATTTGGTACACCGGCAATAAGCTACGCTGGGAGATTTGCAGCTACTACAATGAAAGCAGCTGAAATGCCAAACAGTATTCCAAAGACCTTGCTGTACCACATAGTGAAGGTTTGAGGTTTCCTCGACGGGTACTCCATCCTCTATATCCTTCACTGACCGACGTAGCATTTAAGGCTGAAAACTTCAAAGCAAAAATAATGAATTTGCAAAAAACGCAATTCCAAGTGAGGACAATATACACCTGAAATCCATTATTATTTTGGTGATCACATATCCCAGCCACTTCCCATTCTATTCCAACGGATTTTTGATCAAAGAGCACTCCCGAAATCTTGTCAACAAAGAGTTATCTCACGCATATACGAAGAGGGTTGTTGTAGTGAGCCCGCTAACTACTGTCCTGTAACCTTACCACCAATCTTATCAAATGTCATGGAATCAATTGTGGCAGATGTTCTGATGGAACACTTAGAAGGATACAATATTGTTTCGTCAGCTCAACATGGGTTCAAGCAAATACGATCCTATTCCACCAACTTGCTTCTTGTTTAAGATGAATGGAGCACAACAGTCGACCAAAGCAATGCGGTGAATGCGATTTATCGAAATTAGAAAGTATTTGATCTAGTCAACCACCAAATTTTGTTACTAAAGCTCTGCAATTGCGGCATTCTAGGTGTTGTGATTGATTAGATTAGAGCATTCCTCTGACAGTGGACCATATCAGTTCGTGCTTCTGATGCTCAATTCTGTTCTATCAACGTTACCCACGGTGTTCCACAAGGATCTGTACTTGATTCCGACTTTTCCATGCATTCATAAATGATCTATCAAATGTGCTAGGGCCAAAAACAATAGTGTTTGCAGAGGACCCCAACTTCTGAAATACCAGTAACAGAAACAGAGAGCCCGATATCACTTCAGGAAATACTTAACGCAGCTAATCAATAGGCTAAGGAGACCGACACTGAATTCAATGTTTCTAAATGAAAAGTGGTATCCCTACATCTCATGAGTAGATTCTGTAGTCCCTCGGAAATCACCAGCTGCCACATTCTCCGATTGAGAATTGAGAATTGTTCAAAAGGACTTAGGTTGCTCGATCGATTGCCCCATGGCTTTATCAGCTACTGTGAAGAATGTCAGCTTGCTTAGGCACACCTTTGGACGGTTTGAATCAATATCGTTCCCAAGTTTGTCATCGGCGTGCATTCGACCGTATACAGTGTAAGCCATCCAAGAGTAGAGCCCATGGTTGTAACGTAATGGTAAGATGCTGGAGCATCCTAAATGGATTATTTTCAAGATGGTCAAAGGATTGCACTGCCTCGCCTACGAGGAAAGAATACAATCATTGGGACTATATTCTGCGCAGTATCGCCAAATTCGAGGGGATCTGACTTTAGTGTACCATATATTGCAGAACCCAAGCTATCGATCTCGGCCCCTGATCACGTTCTCGCCCAACATACACCTTAGGGGACATCGTTTCAAGTTATTGATTCTAAAGTGTTGATTGATAACATTCGGAGAACTGAGCAGACGTTCGACGATGCAATGATAGGGAAACTAATGATTTCTGTGCTCACGGACTACTTTCCAGGCAGAAAAATGTTCTTTTCCTGTTTGGTGATTGTATTTCTTGTGATTCTTTTAACTCTATTTCTCACGGAAAGAGAAAATGTACATAAAGAGGAATTATTGATGCTTTCCAAAGATACATGAATAGAGATTAAATTGGTTGCGTTGTGGGCAATCACTGAGATCAAGATAACTGATGATAGAGGTAATGTATACCCAAGCTGCAATGGTACCGAAAACTAGCGCAGCCATATTCGAGAGCCTTGTTGCTGCAGAGCGCCCAGAGCTGTTGTAGAATGCTCTGGAACGAGTTGTATGCTTCAACTACCCCGAAATTTATTTACTTTACCTAAACTATGAAACAATAAAAGTATTAGTCGCCCATGCAACGGGTTTTTCAGCATTCAGTTCGCCATATCGCAATCCACACGATTGGGTGATGCTGTGATTTTGTTTCAGGTGTAGACCATCAGGTATACGCTACTTCATCACTGGTTTGTAATGTAGCAAGAAATGCTTCCGAGCACTTGAGCGTCAGATACGCGGAGACCAGATTGTCTTCAATCTGTCAATTTTGCAGGCTATTGAACGACCTTGTTAAAACTGATTTCTCTTTTGTGCTTTGTCTGTAAACTCTTATTGAGAAGGAGTTGATGAGATGTCACCGACCAACAGTGAAAAATTTGTTGTTGACGGCTTTCAGTTCCTTAAAAATATCTGCTAACAACTGAAAACTTCGATACTTTAAAGTTCGTGAAAGATTTCTTCATTTTTTCATCGATATGAAAGCATAAAGAAGTATTCACAGAGTTAAGCTGATTCCCCTGTTTCAAATAGCTATTCTCATTGCAAAATCTGCACCAATATACGCAACTCTCGCGCAATTCACGTTTCACAATTCGGAAGATTCAATCTCCATTCGTATATCAGGTTACTAAACTACATATGTCAACATCTTGTGCGAGATATCCAACATCAGTCTCCATTTTAGAGTTTGAAGGCTGAACTGCGTAAACTGAGCAACGCGGGTTAGAGCTACCATAGTTATGAAAGAAATCATTCCATTTTATTGACACCTAGATATTCATATTTCTTCTAGGGGATTCAATTTTGATTTGGTACGGAGAAGATGTATGTAATTTGCAATAGTTTGTGTATAAGTGCAAATAATGCGTTTTGTTCATGTGACTGAATAATAATTGAGTACAAGCAACTTAGAAATGTCAGGTTGAAAAAATGTTCATGATGACTGGGTATAACGGAATGTGAATAACATTGTTTGCACCGAAGCGTCGATTCCTTCAACAACGGAATCATTGTTCCTCAGGGGAATTCTTCAAATTAATAAAAATAATATTATGGGTTATTAGGTTTGATTAAGGAATGACTTTATCAGACGTGAGGATTGTTTAGCTTCTTATATATCTCTGATGGCAACTACACATGCCCTGTGATCTGTAGCAAAGCCGATCTACCGTGGAATCCACTTGTTTCACCCATCAGTCATACCAGACACCTACTGAAGGTCCAGCTGGTCTCCTAAACTGGACCACTTAAGATCGGCTTTTTGAAGAAACAAGAATAATCTCTCGACATCTTCATGTGTTGCAAGACAGTATAGCTCAAAATTTGGGCATACTGCTTCATTTCAGCCAAAGTAGGAGACATCAGTGATCAGAACTTTCAATTTCTCTGGTCCCCGGTCCTAAGTGAACAAGTTTTGCAAGTTTCTTTAAGGACGAGACGAATGCTGAGTGGAAATATATGTAGAGTTTCACAGCAATTGCAAGTGTTATGATAATGTCTGATTGCAACTGACCATCATTCAGACTTCAACTTCGCGCACATTCCTCAGCACTTCCAGGCAACCATGCACTCGGAAACACTAGACTTCGATTTTCGCTCTTATTGGAGCTCATCAGTAATGTATATTCACCTACCTGTCCGAGATTGGAACTCCGTACCACTGTGCCAAACAGCTCATGTCAGGGCTGAACCGAATTTCCAATCTAAGTTTGCTTAGAGATTGTCAGTTAAAGTTGACCCGACAGGGAGACACAGTTGACTATCTGTTAACTCCAATTGAAAACCTCCCACCAAGTCAGCTCTCCCATGAAGGTTACGGACTAACTGACCACTAACCTACCAGGCTAGGTTCAATCAATAACAATCATCCAACAAAACTGCTCACAAGTAAGTGTGAGTTAATTGCGTGTTATGATACTCCATGACAGGTATCCTAACACGAAGCTTGAATCCGTCTCTGGCATAGCAATTTCTCTCAAAATGGTAGATATCAGGTATTTGGAATGATGAAAGTATTCCATGTTTTGACATCGAAGTGGTTGAGATAAGAAAACCCTGTGGACTTCGTGAATAACATCAAATCTGATGCGTGCCTCCCCAAACCCGCGGCCTCCTACTCATATTCCATACAGTTCAACCCAACCGTTAAAGCTTAAGGTTCTCCGGTTTGAAAAACGAAATATATCGATGTCAAATTGTGTCACCGCAGATGGAAGAAATGAAACATCAGTAGCTGTGTTAAATTAAAAGAATATACCAAAAGCAAATTTGATCTAAACTAAACATTCAGAGTAGGAATGCGATATCAACCATAATCCTTATTCGAAAATAGGCAAGACTGCTTCCGTGTACTACAACGACGTAACATGGTAGATAATGATTATGAATCGCAAACAAATCGCTGATCCAAAACGCCTTTTGATTTTACAATGACACGCATAAGCTATGCCCTAACTTTATGCTGATTCCAATAAATTCGATGACCTTCAGATGAATTCCCCAAACAAATGCACGTTCATACAAATTTCATTCATTCAACGGGCGAATTCCGTGAGTTAAAATCTGCCGGCTGCACTCAAAACAGTGTAAGCCGTAAAATATGTGAACGATCAATCCAAAACCTGATGATGGGTGGAACAATATACTTTCACTTTCTTCACGTGGTACCAATTGAAATGTAGGAAAATCTACTTTGGCATAAATCCCGAAACTCAGCTACATTGTCTTTCCTCTTCAAAAAACCCACCAGACCAATTGTTTAAATTTTCCGTCAGTATAAGCACAACAATGCAAGATACAAAAGTAATGAATCTCCAGCCGGAAGCACAAGTTCCCCATAACGAAGTTGAATCTCAAAATCTCCAGTCGAATGATGTCTCTAGTCGTAAAAACTGTGATTGGATCACTGGTTTCATCCAAAACAGGCGAAATAGAATTCAGGACTATTACTATTTTATGGTGTTATCACATTATCGCTTGAATTCATGTATGTAATGACAAAGCATGTTGCACTCTGGCCAATTCGCTTCACTGAAATGATGCACTTTATGGATTTAAGGAAGTTTTTCTAAACCACTGGAAGTTTTCTGTTATTCAACGCCTTGCTCTTACACTACATAGGTAGCTTTGTTATGTAGAAAACAAAAACGGCCTCAAATATAATTCTTGGAGGCCATGTACACAGATTGTCAAATATATTTTGGCCTCATCAATATTGCGAATCTATCGACCCAAGTGAGGGTGGAACCACAGATTGAACGAAAGCATACGATTCACCTGACTAAGGGAAACTGATCAAAGTGTTTTTCATTTAAAACGAATGTTAACCGATGTAACTCATGATAGTGTTCTGCGACACTTTGGAGATAGCATAACTAAGTCATTTACCTAGAATGAATATTCATTAGCCGTTGCATAATCAGCGGGGCCTTTAAATCCGGCGGCGCGGTCCGTTACACCGTCGGACTCGGAACTATACAATCACCCTTCACTGGATTTTATATGGGAAACTCGTCCTTAGTTGCCATAGGAACGTTGTGCTACTTTGGTCATCCTAAATCCTGTGAGAAACTCTGCTACCTTCATGACGCAACTTCAAATTTCCGGCCACTGGATCTCACCTTCTTTGGCAAATCGGTCCGTAACTGAGAGAGAAAAATTTAAGCAAATCTCAAAAACTTTCTCAGAAAACATCGAGCTGGATGGCAGGTCGCACTACACAAACTCTCATTTTCAGACATCTGCATTCAAGTCAATTCAAGTCAAGTATTGCTTTATGCACCCCGCAAGGTGGATATGCAGCAGTCACATAGTCATCTAACAATTATCGAACAAAATTATAACATAATTATCGTGAGCAGTGAAAATGAAT
Source organism: Echinostoma caproni (assembly GCA_900618425.1). Lineage (NCBI taxonomy): Eukaryota > Metazoa > Platyhelminthes > Trematoda > Plagiorchiida > Echinostomatidae > Echinostoma > Echinostoma caproni. Next base: position 342 of record UZAN01000017.1, on the reverse strand, counting down.
ACAATTTAAGAGATAACTGAGTAGAGGTCCTACGCAATGCTTTCTGCGCTGACAAGAAATCGGGCAAGATAGGGCACCACAGAAGACCGATAAGCGGTCGTACGAGCAAATATCCACTTATAACGGACCGGGTGGAAGAGGAGGAAACACACTTGATAAGATCTTGATGTAATGGATGTGAAGGGTTATCCATGATTTTTGTGGATAACAAAAAACATGACTTTGTATGTTGGGAAATGATGAAGTGACAGATAGTTTCACGGGAAATCCCACTGCTTCTAGATAGATGTGGTAATGATCTGGAAAGCAGTTTAAAGTCTTTTTTGAGCATCCCCGGAAAGA